>PVIH01019819.1:0-34291 GCA_004025045.1 Sigmodon hispidus
CCTCCCAGGCTGGGATAAAGGCACTGAGGCCTCTAGCCCCCTCCTAACCTCTGGGCGGGGTCCGAATCCGCCCCTCTGAGACCTCAGCAGTTGGTTCGCTCAGTTCGAGGTCGTGGCGGGGTTTCCCTCAGCAGGAGCCGTGGAAGTGGTCAGGGACAGCGTCCACCTGCCCCTGCCCCAGAGAGCGCTGGGATTCTGCCCCTATGTCTCTTTCTTAAAGGGCTTTCTTTATCCTTTTTTTTTCTCTCTCTCTCTCTGAAGCCTATGCATATTTTACATACATTGTTCCCCGTTTAGAGGTTTTGAGAGTCTAAATCTGTTTTATTGAGAATTATTAATCATTTTCTAACCCAAAGAGCTTTTAAAATGTTGGTATCACTTTAATTGCTGTCTCCGCCCTTTTTGGTGGCTTTTCAATATGGTGAAGGAGCCGGTGAAGGAGCCGGGAATCTCTGCCGCTGCCAGAAACCAGAGCGGACTCGGGAAATGTTGCTACCAGAAAAACCTTATTAAACTGTTTCCTTTCTGTTTAGTGTGAGCAGAAACCTTAAATCAATAACACCTGTGCCAAGCCTTCTGTGAAACGTATGAGTTTAAGCTGTGTGCCTCGGATGCGCCATTTTTCAATTCCTGCCTGAACACCACACTGTCTCTGTACCATAAATTAATTCAAATAAGCAATTCAGAAAACTGCTTTTGACTCTGTTTTAGTGATCTAGAATGCTCTTTAATTTTTTAAACTTTCTCAGGCTTTATGCGGGTGTTCAGCCCACGCAGGGACACCATATGTTGTATAAAGTTTTCCTGGGCCCCTTTGGGCCCAGAGGTTTTGGAACCTGGTCCGCAGTGGCTTTTGTCCCCCAAAGAAATGAACCAGACACTTATATACTTTATACTGTTTGGCCCATATCTTAAGCATATTACTAGCTAGCTCTTTCATCTTAAATCAACCCATTTCTATTAATCTTCCTGCCACGTGGCTCAGCCCGTGGCTCAGCCCATACCTCTACATGTTCCTCCTTTGGGGATCAGATGGCGTCTCAGCAGCATTATTTGTAATAGCAAGAACAGGGAAACAACTAGATACTCCTCAACTGAAGGATAGATTAACAAACTGTGGAACATCTACACAATGGAGTACTACTCAGCAGTTAGAAAAAATGATATCCTAAAATTTACAGGCAAATGGATATATTTGATGAATATTCTGCTGAGTGAGGTATCACAGACTCGGAAAGATAAGCAGGTGATGTACTCACTCATTAGTGGATTTAAAAATAAAATAACAAGCATGTCCAATTGCAAACCACAACCACTGAACAGGTTGGGATCTGAAACATCCGCTACTGGCACCTTGGAGCCCATTCCCTCCAGAGAAACACCTGACTCAATTTTGATGTGGGGTGAGGAAAGCCGATCTTCCTGGAGTGGATGTTGAACTAAGCCTCCTTGGGATCTTGGGACCTCCTGCCTTTCCTGGGGAGGACTTAAACTGATAGAGAGAAGAGTGAGTGATTGGGAGGGGCAGGAGGGGGAAGGGAGCCTAAACAAGGGGATACATGGATTAAAAAAATATCACTTTTTTCATAATAAAAAAAGAAAGAAAAAAAAGAAAGACATTCCTACATCGAATGGAAGTCTGCAAGATGTTTTAGGAAGCAAAAGCCCCTCTGTGCAAGTCTGATATCCTGAGTTATTCTCAGATTTTGCATGGGCATATGCAAAAATAAAGGTAATGAAGTTTGTGAAAATAAAAGAAATAGAAGAAAAAAAATAAAAAATTGGAAGAGATGAACAAATCCTTGAAAGAAAACAAAAAAACCAAGAAAGAGAAAGCCAACAAATAAAAGAATCATTCCAGGAACTTAAAATTGAAATAGAAACAATAAAGAAGGCACAAAATGAAGCAAAGGATGAAATAAAGAATCTGAAGAAACAATCTGGAATATAAGCATAAGCAACAGAATCCAAGAGATGGAAAAAAGAATCTCTGGAGTAGAAGACTCGATGGTGGAAATAGATAAATCACTCAAAGAAAACACCAAAACCAATAAAGCCATAACACAAAATGTTCAGGAAATCTGGGACATCATGAAAAGACCTAGCCTGAGAATAATAGGAATAAAAGAAGGAGAAGAACACCAGTTCAAAGGAAAAAATAATGTATTCAGTAATATCATAAAAGAAAACTTTCCTAACTTAAAGAAGGAAATGCCTATAAAGATACAAGAAGATTACAGAACACCAATTCTGTATATGAATATGAAGAGCTGCAAAAGAAAAGGGCCAGCTTACTTATAAAGGCAGATCTATCAGAATAACACCTGACAATTCAATGGAAATGATGAAAGCTAGAAGGGCTTGGTCAGAAGTCATACAGACACTAACGAGAATGGCTGCCAACCTAGGCTACTTTATCCAGCAAAATTATCAATCATCATAGATGGAGTAAACAAGATATTTCATGACTAAGACAGACTGAAATAATACCTATCTACCAATCCAGCCCTCCAGAAAACATTAGAGGGAAAACTCCAACCTAAGGATCCCAGATACACTCATAAAACCACAAACAATATCTCACAGAAGAAAAACCCAGAGAAAGGAAATACATAGAAGCTACTACCAAAAATATCAGAAAACATCAACCAGTGGTCACTAATATCCCTTAATATCAAAGGACTCACCTCATCTATGAAGAGACAAACACTAAAGATGGATACAAAAACAGAAGCCATCCTTCTGTTGCATACAAGAAAAACACCTCAACCACAAAGACAAACATAGGCTCAGAGTAAAGGGCTGGGAAAAGATTTTCCAATCAAATGACTCTAAGAAACAAGCTGGGGTTGCCATCCTAATATCTAACAAAGTAGACTTTTAAGCTAAAAGCAATTAAAAGGGACCAAGATGGACATTATTTATTCATCGCAGGAACAATTGGTCAAGAGGAGATTTCAATCCTGAATATTTATGCACCTAATATAAGGGCACCTACCTATGTAAAAGAAACACTACTAAAGTTCAAATCCCACATCAGTTCTCACACTGTAATAGTGGGAGAATTCAATACCCCACTTATACCCCTGGATAGGTCAACTGGACAGAGACTCAACAGGGAATTAAGGAGTCTAACAGAGATTATGATATGAATGGATTTAATAGATATTTACAGAAGCTTACACCCAAATGCAAAGGAATATACATATTTCTCAGCACCACATAAAAATTTCTCTAAAATTGACCACATAATTGGTCATAAAGCAAATATGAATAGGTACAAAAAATTGGAAATAATCCCTTGTATGATATTGGACCACCAGGGACTAAAGTTAGAGTTCAACAACATTAAAAATCAAAGAAAGTCTACCAACTCATGAAAACTAAACATCACTCAGCTGAACCACCTCTGGGTCAAGGAAGAAATTAAGAAAGAAATCAAAGTCTTACTAGAATTTAACGAAAATGAGTCCACAACATACCTAAACCTGTGGGACACAATGAAAGCAGTCTTAAGAGGAAAATTCATAGCACTAGATGCCTATATGAAAAACCTAGAGAAATCCCACACTAGAGACCTAACAGCTCAGCTGAAAGCTTTAGAACAATTAGAAGCGGGAACTCACCTAGGAGTAGATGGCAGGAAATAATCAAACTTAGAGCTGAAATCAGTACAATTGAAACAAAAAGAACAATACAAAGAATCAATTAATCAAAGAGTTAGTTCTTTGAGAAAGTCAACAAGATAGATAAACCTTTATCCAAACTAATCAAAAAGCAGCGAGTATCCAAATCAACAAAATCAGAAATGAAAAGGGGGATATAACAACACACCTCCTGGAAATACAGAGAATTATCAGGTCATACTTTGAAAATATATATTCCATAAAGATGGAAAACCTAGAAGAAATGGACAGCTTTTTGGACAGGTGCCATTTATCAAAATTAAATGAAGATCAGGTTAATTACCTAAACAGACCTATAACCCTAAAGGAAATTGAAGCTGTTATTAAAAGACTCCAACGTAAAAAAAGCCCAGGTCCAAATGTTTTCAGTGAAGAATTCTACCAGACATTCAAAGAAGAATTACTACCATTACTCCTCAAACTATTTCACACAGTAGAAACTGAAGGAATATTGCCAAATTCCTTTTATGAGGCCACAATTACCCTAATACCCAAGCTGCTCAAAGACACAACAAAGAAGGAGAATTACAGACCAATTTCCCTTATGAATATTGATGTTAAAATTCTCAAAAAAATTTTGGCAAACCGTATTCAATAATATATAAAAAATATCAAATTGAATATCCAGACATTAACCCACACACATATGAATACCCGATCTATGAATACCTGATTTTTGACAAAGAGGTAAAAATATAAAATGGAAAAAAGATATTGTCTTCAATGAATTGTGTTAGCATACCTGGATGGCACTATGCAGAAAAATACAAATAGATCCAAGCCTATCACCCTGTACAAAATTCAAATCCAAGTGATCAACTACCTCAACATTAACCCAGCCACACTTAACTTGATAGAAAAGAAAGTGGGAAATACCCTCCAACGTATTGGCACAGGTGACCACTTCCATATAACACCAGTAGCACAGACACTAAGAACAACAATCAATGAGTGGGATCTCCTGAAAATGAGAAGTTTTGTAAGTAAGGCAAATGACACAGTCATTGAAACAGAATGACAGCCTATAGAATGGGAAAAGATTTTCACCAAACCTACAAGTGACAGAGGACTGATCTTTAAAATATATAGCGAACTCAAGCAACGAGAGCCCAAAACCTTGAATAACCCAATCAAAAAATGGGATTCCGAACTGAAAAGAGAATTCTCAGCAGAGGAATTCCAAATGGCTGAAAGACACTTGAAAAATGCTCAACATCTCTAGCCATCAGAGAAATGCAAATCAAAACAACTTTGAGATACCACCTAACACCTGTCAGATTGGCTAAGATCAAAATCACAAATGAGAGCCTATGCTGGAGAGGGTGGGGATCCAGTGTAACACTCCTCAATTGTTGGTAGGAGTTTAAATTTATTCAGCCACTCTGGAATGCAGTATGGAGGTTTCTCAGAAAACTGGGAATCAGTCTCTCCAAGGATCCAGCAATACTACTATTGGGCATATTCCCTAGAAACATATATTAACACCCCCAAAGCATTAGCTCAACTATGTTCATAGCAGCATTATTCATAATAGCAAGAATCTGGAAACAACCTAGATGCCCCTCAATTGAGAAATGGATTAACAGACTGTGGTACATCTATACTCAGCAGTAAGAAATAGTGATATACTAAAATTTGCTGGCAAATCAGGAGGATTTGGAGAATATCCTCCTGATGGAGGTCTCACAAACTCAGAAGGATAAGCAGGGGATGTACTCACTCATTAGAGGACTTTAAGCAAAAACATTATTTTTTCATTATTTTTCATTGTAAGATGATGGGTGAATAAAGTGACTTAAAACACACACACACACACACACACACACACACACACACACACACACGAAGAACCTAAACTAAACTTCTGGTTTGACTGTAGAAGTGTTGCTTAGCAGAAATTTGTGGTGGCCATAGTACATCTGTGGACATTAGCTGTGACATACTGTGCTTTATCTGTAGCTGAGCCTAACCTGGCTTGAGAGGCTTTAGATTTTATTTTTTATGTTTCATGTATTTTAGAGAAAAGAGAAGTTGTATTATTGTATGGGTTTTTTGTTATCTATTCTGAATGTTTTGCTTTTTTATATAATGTTTAATAATGACTTTCAAAAAACCAAAAACAGTCAACAAAAAAAATCCCAGAAAGGGAGAGAAATCAGAAGAATTCTGACTTGAATGTAAAGAGGAAAGAATTTTAATAAAGCAGTAGTTGGCCGTGCAGATACTTCTGAAGTGTATAAATGATGACCCCCAAAGTGACTATTGATGTTGGCAAGATGAAAACAGTATTTACCTTGACAAAAGGGAACAGTGGAAAAGATGCACATTGAGAAAGAGAGAATGGTTCTATAGACAAATCTAAGGAGCTAGCTTCTTTAAGAGGGATGCAAGTTTAGGGGAGTTTTGTCTGTATTTTGTCAAAAAGCCAGAGAATAACAGAACAAGCTTGGCATGAAGCCAAGAGAAAGCCAAGTAATCATTTGATCATTTTGTTCTCTCTGTGTGTTTCTCTGTGTCTCTCCCAGAGGATCATCCTAGAGAAGAGGATGGAAGAGTGGTGAAATATCTTCTGAACCTGACATGACTGTTGTACCCATGAACTCAAGACACTTGAGCAGGTGAGGCAGGTGTTAGCCATTTCCTGATGTGAAAAAAAGAGATGGAAGAATCAGTTTATTTTTTAGATGTGATCATTTGTGGAAAGAATGGGAATGAGAGCAGAGGAGGCCTGGGACCGTACATGGTGAAGTCTACAATCTCTTCAAAGCATGGGAAACACATTTCAAAAAGTAGGGTGGGCTATTGGGGTGGGGTAAGCACAGTGTGTTTCAAGAAGAGGAGTGAAAGTGAAATTAAATGTGCCTAAAGTTTTTGCTATACAAGAGAGAACACACAAAAGTATTCAGCAGCAGGGGCAAAATTGAAAGAACTAATGCTTGGCTGGAGACAGAAACCTTCAGGTGGAGGCAGTAGGGGCTGAAGGCATCATGATGTGTACTGAAATAGGGCTGGAAATTGGAAAATCAGCCATGTGGAAAATTATTAGAAGATTTCTTTTTATCAACTGAATAGAGAAAGGACAATTAACTAGAAGATGTGAAATCAGAGTTGCCTTTGTAAGAGAAGGTAGACAGGAAAGTCCTGTTAAATGCTCGTAGAAAATGAAACACCAAAGGGAAAAGTTTGAAGACAAAGAGGACAGAGTAACATATTCACCTAAAATCTCTAGTGTGTATTGCATTTTATATTTTACTAGGGAGATTGATATTTTCCTTACTGCAACAGCTATGAATAATATTATTGATGATGGTAATGATGATAGCTAGCATTTCCTGAAGTCACTGTGTGCCAAGCCTCTCAAATTGCTTATCCTATTTAGTCTCTCCACTGGATTCCTACCATCCATCAGCATAACACTCTCCATTGATTTCCTGGCTGTGCCTGAATAATAGTCCAACTTCTAATTAATCCAGGACTCTTGTTCTCCTTTTGTTATTATTCTCGGTGGAGATAGAGAAAAGTGGGATGGACAAATTCAAGAGGGAGAGTTTTAAGCAACAGAACTCCCTCCAGATTTCCCACTGAGCAACCTCACACAGCTCCTGAACTGAGCACATAAATTGAAAAGGGAATTGTATAATGAAGCTCCCAAAGAACTCTTGGGGATTGTGTTAAAGGTCCAGGTCTGGCTAAAATGTTAATGGAAGTGACTTCAAGCTGTGGAACATTCTAAGGTTCCACTTGTACTTGCCTATTTTGAAAAGATGGCTCTTTTTCCTTTATCTTTTGCTCTTTTATTGATTATCTACTTACAACTTGTGGGAAATCTTCTAGATTATAGACTTCAGGCAGCTGGTCTGCTTCAGATGGGGTAGGCTGACCTTTGGGTTGGATTGAGCAGCTAGAGATGCCTAAATTTGAACCAGATTTGAAGGAAATGTGTTACCTAACCAGAGCCCTGGTCTTGCTTTCCAGAATAGCCATTGTTAGGATTTTCCAGAAGTTATAGTCACAGTAAAGGCAGTTAATGAACAGAGCAAAGTAAGGAAACAAAACCACTGACTTGCCATGCCATGGTCCTTATGTTTGTAATTGAACTTTACTCTTAAACTACTCTAGTGGCTCTGTTTGAACCAGCAGGCAATTTCTGACCAGAGTATCAACCCATAAACTGTCCTATTGAGGTATTTTCTTTATTATCATTTTGTTAGCATTTTACAGATATCTCTCTCAGAGAGGATCATGGGAGAGAGAATAGAAAGACTGTAAAAGACAGAGGAGTGGGGCGGGGTGTGGTACAAAGTGATGTCTCCTGACATTACAGGACTATTGTATCCATGACTTCATGACAGCTATTTCTGCTTAAACAGAGATGAAGAGGGAGGAAGGGAGGGAGGGAGAGAGAGAGAGGATGTTGGCATTTTCTGATGAGAAGAAGTAAATAAACAAATTACTGGAAATTTTTGTTTGTTCTCAGCAGGTAGATTTATTGTAATGTCTTTTCATCTCACAGTGTACCTCAAATAATTTGGTTTCTTTTTTTAGTTTTCAGGGTGATTACACACATAAATTTTTCTTCCATACATCTCTGCTGCCCATTTTGTTGCAAGTACGAGTTCTTTCTTTATTTAATATTTATTTTTTTATTATGAATAAAGTCACATTTTCTGTCCATGCATATCCTTATTCAAGGTCCCTTCCCCCTCCCACCCCCTCCAGTCACTTTCTCTTCTCCACATCTTCCAATCTTCTCCCCAGCAAGGGCAGGAGGTCCCAAAGACCCAATATTGCTCAGTTCAGTATCTACTCATGGCAGATCCAGTTTCCTCACCCCAACATCAAGACTGAGTCAGGTGTTTCTCTAGAGGGAGAGGGATCCAAAGAGTAAGCCCAAGGTGATTCAGACTGAAACTGAGAAGCTTCTGTAAAGCCAAAAACACTGTCAATAGGACAAAACCACAGCCTACAGAAAGGGAAATGATTTTTCACCAACCCTACAAGTGATAGAGGACTGATCTCTAAAATATATAATGAACTCAAGAAACTACAGCCCAAAACCTTGAATAACCCAATCAAAAAATGAGGTTCAGAATTTAAAAGGGAATTCTCAGCAGAAGAATTACAAATGCCTGAAAGACACTTGAAAAAGTGCTCAACATCTTTAGCCATCAGAGAAATGCAAATCAAAACAACTTTGAGATACTACCTGACACCTGTCAGATTGGCTAAGATCAAAAACACAGATGATAGTAGCCTATGCTGGAGAGGATGCAGAGCAAGAGGAACATTCCTTCATTGTTGGTGAGAGTGTAAGCTTGTTCAGCCACTCTGGAATGCAATATGGCGGTTTCTCAGAAAAATGGGAATCAATCTCCCTAAGGATCCAGCAATACCACTTCTGGGTGTATACCCTAAAGATGCACAGTCGCACTCCAAAGGCATTAGCTCAACTATGTTCATAGCAGCATTATTTGTAATAGCAAGAACCTGGAAACAACCTAGATGCCCCTCAACTGAAGAATGGATTAACAAACTGTGTACATCTACACAATGGAGTACTACTCAGCAGTAAGAAAAAATGATATCCTAAAATTTGCAGGGAAATGGATGAATTTGGAGAATATTCTCCTGAGCGAGGTATCTCAAACCCAGAAAGATAAACAGGGGATGTACTCACTCATCAGTGGACTCTAAACAAAAAAAGCAAAAAGCAAAGCATGTCAAAGCTGCAAGCAAATATGAGTTCTTATGTCAATGTCTCATGTCAAGGTGAATGAAGCAGAGATGGGGAGGAACCCAGAGAGAGTGCAAAGACATTAGAGCCTTGTTGTGCAGTTTATTTCCACAGACATACTTTCCTCTAATGCTAACACAATGAAAGTAAAAAGTAAAAGCAGTGAACTAACACAGTTGAGAAAGAAGACAGGAGGAACTGCAAACAGAAAGCATGATTTAGAGCAGACTCATAAATAACTGTATCTTGATTGTTTAGTATGTACAAGTTTGAGTCACCACCAACACCTGTAAACTTACCCTTTTCATAAATGTTAGCCTTCAGTAGCCCCAATACTACCAATGAGCAAACTGTGGTTGTGATATTTGTCCCAAGTTCTTTTCAATCTAAGAGATGAAAAGTCTGATAAAATGGGAAGTATATTTAAAGCCTGCATGGTGGGTGACATAGTCATCTACAGGTGTTGGACTGTATTCATGACTATCCTGGGACTTATGTGGCCTATGGGCCACAGGCTAGCCACTCCTGGTAAACTTTTGTTCCTCAGCTTTCGAAGAAATAAAATGAATGCTTGCAGACTTCAGGAAAAAAAGAATCTATGAGATATAATTGATAATAGTCATAGTGTAGAAAATACGTGACCGGTTGAGTGCACACATCTATGTCACGCTCTTCCCCATTATGGGAAATGGTGGACGAGGGAATGGAGATCTGTTAGAAACTTCAGAACTGGGGGAGTGCTGTTATTGTACTTATAAACTCACAAATATCTCTGGTTGTCTGAATAAAGCTTAACCAGTCAACATTCCAGCAGGGAGGTTGAAGGGGCTCATTACACCCCACCCATTGTTGATGAGTTATTGGCAGTTGATTCTTTTTTTTTTTAATGCCTAATCTCAAACTTTGTTTTTTATTTTTGTTTTTTTTTCTGTGTACTTTTTTTTTCCAAGTAAATAATTATAATGAATACAAGTAAAAAATGGCATGTTCCCCAATACCCTTTCATGTTTAAACATTTTATGTATTATAGGTAAAAAATCAAATTATTCCTAAGGACTTACATACATTCATGTCTAAGCAACTTGTTACAGATTAACAGAGTGTAAGCAACCAAAGTCTTCTTCTCAGCCAGTTCTTTTTTTATGTATACTTTTTCTTCTTCTACTTCTTCTTATTATTATTAACAAAGAAGTCACGCTTTCTACCCCTGTATATCATTATTCAAGGTCCCTTTCCCCTCCCACCACGTCAGATCATTTTTTCTTCTCCACAACTCCCTATCCCCTCCCTGGGCAGGCAGCAGACAGTCCCGTGGTCCCACTGACCCAATATTGCTTAGTTCAGTCTCCACTCCTGGCAGATCCAGTTTCTTCCCCCCTCCCTCAAGAGTGAGTCAGGTGTTCCTCTAGGTGGAGTGGCATCCTAGGAGTCAGTCCAGGGTGTTTCTGATCCTAAGCTGTTCAGTGGTTGTGGTTTGCAGCTTGGGCATGCTTGACTTTTTTCTTGTTTGTTTGTTTAGAGACCACTAATGAGTGAGTACATCCCCTGCTTATCTTTCTGAGTTTGTGATACCTCACTCAGGAGGATATTCTCTAAGTCTATCCATTTGCCTGCAAATTTTAGGATAACATTTTTTCTTACTGATGAGTAGTATTCCATTGTGTAGATGTACCACAGTTTGTTAATCCATTCTTCAGTTGAGGGACATCTAGGTTGTTTCCAGGTTCTTGCTATTACAAATAATGCTGCTATGAACATAGTTGAGCTAATGCCTTTGGAGTATGATGGTGCATCATTAAGGTATACACCCAGAAGTGGTATTGCTGGGTCCTTGGGGAGATTGATTCTCAATTTTCTGAGAAACCACCATACTGCGTTCCAAAGTGGCTGAACAAGCTTACACTCCCACCAACAATGGAGGAGTGTTCCCTTGCTCCGCATCTTCTCCAACATAGGCTGTCATCTGTGCCTTTTATCTTAGCCAATCTAACAGGTGTTAGGTGGTATCTCAAAGTTGTTTTGATTTGCATTTCTCTGATGGCTAAAGATGATGAGCACTTTTTCAGGTGCCTTTCAGCCATTCATAATTCCTGTGCTGAGAATTCCCTTTTTAGATCTGAACCCCATTTTTTGATTAGGTTATTCAAGGTTTTGGGCTCTAGATTCTTGAACTCTTTATATATCTTAGAGATCAGCCCTCTATCACTTGTAGGGTTGGTGAAAATCTTTTCCCATTCTGTAGGCTGTCGTTTTGTCCTATTGACAGTGTCCTTGGCTTTACAGAAGATTCTTAGCTTTAGGAGATCCCACTTATTGATTGTTGGTCTTAATGTCTGTGCCACTGGTGTTATATTTAGGAAGTGGTCGCCTGTGCCAATTCGTAGAAGTGTATTTCCCACTTTCTTTTCTATCAAGTTCAAAGTAGCTGGGTTTATGTTGTTTATGTGGGATGAAGAGTCACCTTTCTTTAGGGGTGTGATCTGTGGTAAGATGCTCACATTTCAAGGGACAGTCATATATACCCACGCGCATATAGGCTGTATTAACTGAACTCAATGAGTCATCAAAAAGATAAGGAGATGTTTGGAATTGGAGGGGGATGTGGTATGAAGGGGTCTAGGAGTAGGAGAGGAAGGGATGGGTAGTATCAAAATACATTGTATGGAAGTATGAAATTCTCAAATAAAACAAAAATTTTAAGAGAGAAATAATGTAATAATTGCAGGTCAAATTGAGACCTTTGGTTTAAGAAGCTTGCATGCAATTTATAGAATTTCTGAAGTTTTCAGAATCTATTTCTATCTATCTATCTATCTATCTATCATCTATCTATCTATCTATCTATCTATCTATCTATCTAGCATCTATCATCTATCTGTGAAACTAAATGTGATTATATGGCACTAACCTGACAGCCATCAGGGAAGGTGATAAGGGTTGAGTAATGAATGTCATTGGAATGGTAAAATGACACTGCCTTTCTAAGGGATTAGGACAATACATTCTTTACAGAAGGAATAGCAAGTACAGATAGTCTGGAGTATGAAGGAGCTTGGACTCCTTCAAGATTAGAAAGAATCCTGGTGCTAGTGGAAGACAGAGGCCAGCTCACATAGTATGTATGATGCACAGGGAAGATTTGGATACTGGGGAATGTAATGGAGATAACTGGGGCCTTTAGAGACATGGTTTGGTTTGCATATGAAAAGGCTGATTTTGTGGAAGAACAATCAGGAGGCAGATGCTGACTATATTCCAAGTAAGGAAAGATTCTGCTATGAGTAGACACATGGGAGATGGATATTACCCTAGTTACTTTTGTTGTTGCTTGACATTGTAATTGAATTATAATATTTCTCCTTTCCTCTTCTTTTCCCTAAATCCCTCCAATATATCCCTTCCAGCATTCCTTCAAATTCATGGCCTCCTTTTTATTCATTAATTATTGAAGATTTTATTAGTTATTGCAAGTATATATGTATTTGTATATACATATTTCTTCCTAATTCTAACCTATTGACTCCATATAAAGTTATTTGTATGTATGCTGTCAAGGCTATTTGGCACTAGATAAATGATTGTTGTGCTCCCTGAGGAGGACCACCTCTCCTGTTCCCAGCTTTACTCAGTTCCCTGTAGTTCTTTGTGTAGGACTGATACCTTATGGGCTTTCCTTCACTTAATTTGGCATCTTCATTGTGGTTATTCTTGTTTGTCTCATGTTTGGGTATTCATGTTGGTGGGCTTTATGCATATAGCTATTGATATTACTAGGAGACATACAGTTCCTGACACTCGGGTTCTTACAAATTTTCCTTCCCTTCTTTTACGATGTTTCCTGAATCTTAGGTGCAGGATTGTTTTGTAGATTATATTAGTCATGGTTTCTATTTTGTGAAGAGACACTATGACCATGGCAACTCTTATAAAGAAAACATTTAATTGGGGCTGGCTTACAGTTCAGAGGGTTAGTCCATTATCTTAATGACAGAAGCATGGCAGCATGCAGGCAGACATGGTGCTGGAGAGGTAGGTGAGATTCCTATATCCAGATTGGCAGGTGTCAGGAAAAAAAGTGACATTTGTAACCTAAAAGCCCACCCCATTGACACACTTCCTTGAACAAGACCACGCCCACTACCGCAAGGCTACCTATTCTAATGTCACTCCCTAAACTCTCAAGTATATGAGCCTGTGGGGGGGGCAGTCTTGTTTAAAGCACCACATAGACATATCCAATGAGACTGGGCTCCACAACTCTGCGTTTTGATTATGATTTTCTATAGTAATCTCTGTCCCTTGCAAAGAGACGTTTCCTTGAGGTGAGGTGAAGACTATACTTATTTTTGGCTACTGTGTGATTCTGTTACTCTGTGGGACTTCGAAACTGCAGGTCTGCGGGGCTAAACTTTGGGGTCAGGTGGGAAAGTCTGGCCAGAAACCATTTACAACATCAGCAGGGAACCCAATGTTTAAATTGAACTTGTGGGGAACGTTTTTAGTTCAGACCACTACAGCTGACAGTGGGTTAGGGGTTCTGGAGGTGGGAAAAAAAATCAAAACTGGCTGAGGGACTATGTATGACAGCTTTAAGAATGGAATAAATTTCAAATAGATTCTTGGCTTTCAATTTGGCAAGAAGATTAAATCAGGAGGGGAACACTGAGGAATAAACTATTTGGGGCAAGGAGGAAATTTCAAATAAATCTTTAGGAATCGGTAGTCACATAGAACATATAAGCTGCTGCAACTAGAGCTCTTGGCTATAGATGGAAATATGGAAATACTTGCTGATATTTAGAACCATGAAACTGTAAAAGATGAGTCAGGCAAAAATAATATATAGAAACCAGGAAGAAATACAGGATCATGTTCAGGGCTCTCCAATATTTAAACCACACAGAAGAGCTGGAAAAAGTGTTGATAGAAGCACGCAGAACACACAGGAAATGTTGATACATTTAGGGAAGGGTTAATTGCTGCTACTGAAAAGGAAGAATGAATGGAAACATTGACTTCAGATTTTACACAATGGCACACAGCACCATAACAAGGCTGGAATGTTCTGGAAAGTAGAAATCACACAAGTGTCTGAGACACATTATGTATTTAGTATATGGTAGCTATTACACATAGATTATAATTTAGTGGTTTCTTGTGTGAGCCAGTTTTCTGGCCTCCTTCTTGAATGTAACTCCTTTTCAGTGACAGTTCTTTTCTTTCCCTCAAAGTATATCCTCTTGTCCTGTCCCTAGAGGTAAACCCTTGTCACTCTTGGTGTTCCTTCACCTCTTGGCAATGACTGCCTTGGGTATAGGTGAGGGACACCATCTAGTGGGATCTTTGAAACCATATGGAGAGAGTTTGTTAACAAAAGGATATTCTTAGGACAGCAGAAACAATGTTCTCTCCTACTGCCTATTATTATGTCTGTGGTGAGACCTGTAAATGCTGAGCATATTTATCCACATTATGACTGAAGGAAACTAACATCCATGATCTCTGGTTGATAAAATTCAAATATGGAAAACGGTTTCTATAGCCCAAGATTTCTGTCTTACTTGAATATTAAAACATTAATTTTTTCTCTTTTTTGTTATGAATAAAGTCTCATTTTTTATCCATGTATCCCCTTTGTTCAAACTCCCTTCACCCTCCTGCCCCTCTCAGTCACTCTCTCTTCTCTACATTGCTTTTTCTCCTCCCCAGCTAGGGCAGGAGGTCCCAAGGTCCCAATGTGGCTTAGTTCAGCATCCACTCCAGGCATATCCGCTTTCCTCATCCCAACATCAAGACTCGGTCAGGTGTTCCTCTGGAGGGAATGGGCTACAAGGTGCTAGTTCAAGGTGTTTCAAATCCCAAGCTGTTTAGTGGTTGTGGTTTGCAGCTTGGGAATGCTTTGCCTTTTGTTTAAAGTCCACTAATGAGTGAGTACATCCCCTGCCTATCTTTCTGCGTTTGTGATACCTTACTCAGGAGGATAGTCTCCAAATCCAAAACATTAATTTTAAACCAATGTGTGTCAGGACATGAATCCCATGAAGCCCTCTATCTTGATACTATTACAAACTATAAAGTGCCTAGGCATTATTCTGAGAGTTGTTGTTCTGTGGGTGAGTAGATTGAGACCCAGTGGTCTTATGCATTTGTGTAGAGATGTACAGCTAGTGGTGGGGATTCAAAACCATGTATTCTACTATGATACTCAGAATTCTCCTTAGGTTATATTATGTTGGATGTCTCTGAATGATGGCTGTTTATTTATTTTACATGATAATGGGCTGGTTTTAGGCTCCTTTTCAGTGATGATGACTGATTTGGAGATGAACTACCTTTTCTCAACTCCTTGGCCTAGAATATTGAAGCAGTATGAGTGAGTAGTTCTTAGTGTGCATAATGAGTGACAGCGTCCTTGCCTGAAAACACCAGAATCTAGGCTTCTCCACACTATCTTGACTCAAATGACACTCTAGTTGTGTACAATGTCAATGTTAACGTGCATATGAAACTAAAACGACATCAAATCTAGCACCTGACCTTTGTATGCAGTGCTGAAGGATAATGATTCACCAAATTCACACTGAATTTTTTCCTTTGGTTGGTTTTTGAGTCATAGTATCTCTACATACTGCCAAGTTCCTGGCTTGCCAAGAACTCTCAATGTAGAGCAGGTTGGCCTAGAACTCACAGAGATTTGCTTTCTTCTGCCTCATAAGTGCTGGGATTAGAACCTTGAGCAACCATGAGCAGTTCTCCACACTGAATTTTGGTCTGTCTTCATTAGGGCTTCTATTGCTGTGATGAAACAACAAAAAGGAGGTTGGGGAACAGGATTTCTTTGGCTTATGCTTCCTCATTACAGTTCATTGTCAAAGAAAGTCAAGACAGGAACTCAATCAGGGCAGAAACTTGGAGGCAGGAGCTGATGCACGTGCCATGGAGGGTGCTGCTTACTGGCTTGCTCCTCATGACTTGTTCAGCCTGCTTTCCTATAGAACCCAGGAGCACCATCCCAGGGATGGCACCATTCATAACAGACTGAACTTTTTCTCATCAATCAATAATTAAGAAAATGCCTTACAGGCAGACCTACAACTTAGTCTTTTGGAGGGATTTTTTTTTAAATTGAGGTTTCCTCCTCCCAAATGACAGTAGTTTGTGTCAAGATGATACAAAATTACCCAGCAAAATCTATAAAATGCTACAATTTTATGAACTTTTACAGTTGAGGTTAAACCATGGACTATTGTGTTTTACTCCAAATAACTAGACTGTTATATATTGCCCAACTCATTTCAAAGGTCATGAGGTCATGCTAATATGTTTATGTCACATGAATATATTTTCTTACCCATTGTGCTGCAATTATGTGTACAAAGTGAAGCCTTCATTAAAACCCTACATGACTGAACTCAGGGCGGTTTGGAAAAGCTGAATACACGAGAATTTTTAAAGTTGGGTACACTTGGAGTGGGTGTAAGAACTCTGTACCCTCTTATACCCTCACTTTGCTTCTCTCTGTATATCTCTTTTTTATTTTCTGTAGTATATTTTGTGATGATCCAGTAGACAAAGGATCAGAAGACAAATAAGCATTTTCTTAAATTCAGTGACTGACTCAATCAAACTAATCAAATCCAAGATGGGACTCTTGAGACCTCTGGCTTCTATGAGGTTGGTCCAAGCTCAGCTAAAACAAGTCAAGGTTTGCAACTTGCCTCCAAAGTGATAAGCATAATCCTAAAAATTGAACCTGCATCCTGTGGAATCCAGTACTACCCAGGTAACAGCATCTAACCAGCTGGATGAACTAGAGGGCATCCAGCCAGCATCTACTGAATTACTAGCTTTCTTGTTGGTGCACAGGTAAAGCCCTCCATCTTTTAGGATCACAGAGATCTTCTGTGTGGGTGTGGTGTAAGAAGAGAGGAGAAATAGCTTGCTTTCTTCACACATGTGCTCTTCCCTCCCTTTTCTTAAGATTTTTCTAATGATAGCAGAAACCAATTGCACAGTTATCTATTTATCTAGTGTTGGATTGATTGGCACATCAAACAAATGAAGTTATAAATTCATATTTCATAATGTTAGATAAAACGGGCATGTGTCCCAGGTTGGAGTTCCTTGTCTATTAAATCCAGCTATTGCCACATATCAGCCAGAGAACACTGGGTAATGGCTTAGTAAACAGTTCCAGTCACCTCTTAGGCTTCTACTCCATTAGTGTTTGCAGAGCAAACCGAAACTTGATAAGATCCAGAGAGATTGCAAAATGAATTTCCTGTATGTGTTGCCAATAAATTCTTTTTTTTCCTTGCAGCTTAGTTATATTTTCTATGTTTCTTTACCTTTTAAGATTTGCATTCTTTTCACACAAACCTTTGAATGATATTTACAGAGTGATGTGAAGGTAATATTGTAAGCCATGGATGACTGTGTTGAAATCGAAAAGTCTTTGCAAAGGGCTACCAATCCTTCTGATAAGAGGTAGAACAATATAGTTAAATTCCAAGGACTAATTGAGCTATTGGGAAGCACTAAAATGTCATGATGTGTCCTGAATTATGAGCTAAGACGTACATATTTAATAAACATTTTCATTCACTGATGTCTACCTTCTTGTGCTACTCTACTTTATTACATATTTAAACACATAAATATTGCTAAATTTATGCTTATTAACACATTGGTCAGAAGGTAATATTTAGCAGCCCATCTTCCAGCTCCTACATTCATTTTGCCCTGTCTTGCATTATATTACCTTAGCATTAGAAGTAGGTTGTGGTGATATATTGTATATTTAATAAAATTTGTCTGGACAGAATCAACCACAACCAAGCCATGAAGGTCAAGGAGTGGTGACCCACACCTTTAATCTCATCATTTGGAAGATAGGAATCTCTCTGTAATAATAGACAGGCAGTGGTTGGGGTATGTCCCACTACTTGGGAGGCAGAGCCAGGAGGATCTCTGTGAGTCCAAGGCCAGCCTGGTCTACAAAGCAAGTTTCAGGACAGCCAGGACTGTTACACAGAAAGAAAAAAAAAAAGGGCTAGAGAGATGCTCTGTCCTCTGATATTCCAGACTAGTTTCATTAAATACACAATATATCATCACAGTGGGTGAAATAAATGTTTTATTTAGGTCCGACCATTCAACTATCCTTATTTTCAGCAACTTGAGCATCTGCAAATACCTGCATTCACTCTTGCACATCATTGCAGTAGGAAGATTTTATACTAAGAATGAGAATAGTTTTTGTCAGTGAGTATACACATAAACGTTTAGAAGATAATTTAATGCCATGTCAATTTAGTTTAACAACAGTAATAAATTGATTCTTGGTCCTATGATCTCCATAGCCACTTAAAAAAATTTAATAACATTAAAAAGTATCTTAATTTTGCATACATGTGTAGCCTGCATGTGAAATATTTAGATGAATGCAGGTACCAGTGAAATCCAGAACCTCAGTTCCCCTGGAGCAGGAGTTAGTCAGCTCTCTGACATGGGTGCTGGGAATTGAATTCTGGTCTTCTGCCCAAACTATGCATACTCCTAATTGAGTCATTTCTCCATACTGTAAACCACAGCGTTTTGATTAGGTTTACAGTATTAGCATGGATTCCTTCCTGTGCAGCAGGCTTCAGATCTGATCAGAGGACAATTGGTTACTTCTATATCAATTGTGGGGCTGGAGAGATGACCCAGCAATTAAGAGCATGGACTATTCTTCTGGAGGACCTGAGTTCGATTCCCAGCATCCACATGGCAGCTAACAACTGTCTGTAATTCCAAGATCTGACACCATTACATAGTTATACATGCAGGTGGGGCACCAATTCACATAAAATTAAAAAAATATTTTTTAAAAACCAATTGTGCCACTATTACATAAGTTCACACATCTCATCTGATGGACTGGCATTGTAGGTCATAAGCTTTACAACTGTATAAGATTGCTGACGTCTTCTATTTCTCGAAAGCCTACATAATAACACGGCTTTATGAAGGCTGGTCAGCAAGAAGGAAGCTTCCAGCTTCCAACTCATCTCCAACTTGATTTCTAGGTATCTTACAAGCAAGGGATGTGGTATCTTCAGAAATAGTCTCTTATCATCTAATTATGATTGGAAACCAAAAGGAATGTCAAGAATTTGTATTATTTTGGAGGCTCCTTTATCAATTAATGTCACAAACAAAACTGATCAATTTGAAAGTAAAATGTAGTATTTCATTATACTTTATTTTTATTTCTTCGGATCATAATGTTTTCAACTTCAGTATGGGCTCTAGTTTAGTTGTGTTTGGATCCATAGTTATATGAGAATAAAATGAGACAGTATATGCAAGTCACTTATAGAACATCCCTTGTATGTAGCATTTAAAGGCACATAAGGTGTATTAAAATCATAAGGTGGGGCTGGAGAGATGGCTCAGCCATTAAAGGCTAGGCTCACAACCAAAAAATATAAAATCATAAGGTGCTCATTTGAGCAGCACTTGTGGATTAGGTGGTTTAGAGCCTAATACAGGGGCATGAAGGACATCCTCTTACCGTAAAAATGTAAAGTAAGGCAGAAAATATGTGAATAGTTTAGGTGGGGCCTTGGCCTTATTTGGATCATTCTATCCCAGGATCCTCAATTAAGATTCAGCTGTTGTTTCTGCTCGGCCAAAATCCTTGCTAGTGAGCTGATTTTTAGTTTGCTCATATTGGAAGCCAGGGTAGTTGAGTTGACTTGGTCTCATTTCCTCCCAATTAAATGGAAAATCTTAGGCAGATTCTGGATACATAATTATTTACTATTAAGTTTATTTGTTTGTTAGGTTTGATGGCTATTTATATTTTTCTTCTGAAAATATCTTGTTCAAGGATTTTATGAATGGAAAATATCTCTGCATCTTCTTTAAGGTAGTACTGCAATATTTTCTGTTTATTAAGGAAACAAAAGGGCCTGGGTATTGATTGAATCAGAGTCAGCCTTTGAATGAAGCTCTAAAATTTTGCAGAGTGCATCTAAAAAATACAATACTCAGCTCCCAAGAATTGCTCTCCTTGCATCAGCAATCCCTGTAAAGATCAGAGCTCATACCACCTTTGTAATTTAAAAGAAAGATAATAGAAAAGTCAAGTTTTTGGTGCAATAAGAAATACAATAAATATATTTCATCATAGAGTTCATAGGAGTGTGCAACCATTTCTTTGAATTACAGAATCAATAATGAAGCTGACATTATGTGAGAAAAAAGGAAAATTCTATAGCTGGCTAATGGTTTGCTGGGGTGGGATGCACTTAGTATATAATTAATAGAGACAAGCCATTACAGAGAACAAAAATAAAATTAAATCAAATAAGCATATATGTCAAGTGCTGGGGAAGAACTGGAATAAAGAGTGAGTCATTTATATTTGGATGAAAATAGTACCCTTTGATAATTGCACAGTGAAGCTTTATTCCTGGCATGTTGAAGTGCTAAGCATCTTCACTGAGTCAAAGAATATTAGTTGCGACTTAAGTAATCAGTAGTAGTAATGTGAGCCTAGAGATGAAATATTTGAAGCAGAAAAAAGGGGTCAGAATGTAGGTCTACATATACACAAAAGCATTTTTGGATGTATGTGCACAAACAAGCACACTGGGCTCACAGTGAGTAAAGAAACACAATGGACTGGGATGCATTCCTTAACCTAGGTTATTAGCAGTGTTACCAATGTAATGATGGATGCTGGTGTGTGCGCACTGGCCATTCAATTATTTACTCACTCATGCATTCCAATAACACACTGGGGTCAATAGGTTATGATTCCCACAGCAGCTTGCAGACAGTGAGAGGCCTAGTTGATATTCAAAGCCAGTTATCTTTCTAAAGCCCCGATTATCACCCACTTATGGATGCTGTCATGGCCTCTCCTAACCCCATTGCTGTTGCCACTGCCTATTTCTGTTTCTTTTATTCATTCCATCTCAAAATAGCTCAGGAGCTTTTAATACATGTCATGCCCTGTATCATATGCTATTAATCTAACTGGAAATTTGATGCATATGTTTCTTCCATTCATAGGACCTATCCAAAGAGACTAAAAATATAGGAATAATGATGAATAGCATATTAATTACCTAGGAAATTCCAGATCCACTTCTGGACACTTTTTGAACTGTGTTAGTTTTTACAACATTTCATTATGATGTTATCTTCTCTGCTTTGTGTATGAAGAAACTAGAGTTTGACTCTATTAGGTCATTTGTTCAAATGCTAACCTGCTATGTTGTATCTTGTGCAGAATTCCAGCCTTGGCTACAGGTGTTCTGCTTCCTAGTTATCAAACCAATGCCTTATCACTGTCCTCCCAACTTCTTCAGTGGGATTTTCCACCAGGAGCATGCACAATTCTGGTGCAGTTTTGATACTTTTATGTTCTTATTCTGCTTCTAGGTCACTTTTCTGGCCAGAATTCTATCAATATTGAGCCATTTTTGAACATATGTATAAATAAGTTAATACTGTCTTTAGCAGCCTCCACCCTTACTTCCATCATCGGCAGCATGAAATGTTCTCAAGTTCTCAGATGCAAACACACACACACACACACACACACACACACACACACACACACACACACAAGCTTTGGCCATATAGACATACATTAGGTGAGCGTAAAGTGTATTAAACTGTTTCAGGAAAGCCCAGAGGAAGTAGCTTCTTGCCTTTCAATCCAACACAATTTCCTTTCCACACCCTATCTACAACAGTCTCTAGATCAGTCTTCTTTTAATATAATCTTTGGTGATATGACAAGAGGATGATACCCCCTTTAAAATTATCTCAATCACTCTTATAAATGTGTCATAAGCATATGCTAACTTTAGCAAGGGACAAATGTCTCCTCTGCTGTAATCTGCTTAGATTTGTGGGAGATCTGTCTGAGACAGTCATAGGCTACAGGAAACAGCTCTCTCTTATGCCATGAGCTCTCTAAAGAGTATACAGCATCTCAGCATCTCTACATATAGTGTCATGATTAAACAGTTACTTGCTGTGTGATAAATGTGTCCACAGCACACTCACACTTGGGATCCCCACTGAAAGACATAATGTCTGGAGGCAGCACTTTCAGAGAGTGAAGTGGGGATCTCGTGAACTGGATTTGTATCCTTAAAACTCAGAAAGATAAGCAGGGGATGTACTCACTCATTAGTGGAAAACAAACAAACAAACAAACAAGAAAAAAGCAAAGCATGCCCAAGCTGCAAACGACAACCACTGAACAGCTTGGGATCAGAAACACCCTGGACTGACTCCTTGGATCCCACTCCCCCTAGAGGAACATCTGACTCAGTCTTGAGGGAGTGGGGAGAAAACTGGATCAGCCAGGAGTGGAGACTGAACTAAGCAATATTGGGGCAGTGGGACCATGGGACTGCCTGCAGCCTGCCCAGGGTTGGGGAGATGTGGAGAAGAAAGAATGACCTGATGTGGTGGGAGGGGGTAGGGATCTTGAATAAGGATATACAAGGTTAGAAAGTGTGACTTCTTTGTTCATCATAAAAAAAAAAAGAAAGAAACATGGAAGATACCCTCTGCCCCATCACTGATTTTTCCTCTTTCTCCCTCTTTCCTTGTTCCTCTATATTGCTCAGGTGATGACAAGAAAGTTACTGCCTTCAAGCCAAACAGACCCCAGATCTACTAGCAGGTTGCATTTGTGCTTCCTTGCTTACAGAACTGAGGGAAATAAATTTATTTATTCCACTCAGGGCTATGGTATTTTTACTATAATGTATAGAATAGTTTTATTACTCATTGTTTTGTTTTGCCTATTTATCCTTCCTTCTCCCATTTTTTTCTGGTTGGAAACTTGACAGAAAAGGAGGAACCAGAGCTGAGGCAAGCCTATGAGTAATTTTCTAAATTAGTAATTGATATGGGTGGGCCCAGGCCACTGTGGATGGTACTACTCCTGGAATGATGGATCTGGATGGTATAAGAAATCAGGGTGAGCAAGCCATAGAAAGGAATCCAGTTAGCATCATTTCTTTATGGCCTATGCTTTAGTTCCTGTTTCCAGATCCTCTTCAGTTCCTATACTATACGCTTCTGAACTACAATTCCAGAACACTATTCTAATCTAAATTTATTTGCCTAATAATACTATCAATGTATAATCTTGCAATGCAAGTAAAATACAATCAGAGGAGCAATAGAATACATGTGAAATTTAAGAGCAGGGAGAAATATTTGTGATTAAATGTGTAAGTGGTGATGGCAGCAAAGGAGTGTATGGGGGGGAATGAGGGCTAGGTCAACCAGAACTAAGAATATGTGAAGGAACCATATGAAACCCTACTAGTTTGTCAGCTAATTAAAACTGTAAATGTTTATTTTCAAAAGACATTGGATTAGAGTTATCCTACATGGGAGAATAATGTGACCAGATGATTTAGTTATTAAATGAAAATCCCAGTGCCAGGGATGAGATATCTCCTTATGAATTACTGTTCAGAGATTCCAAAACAGGCTATTGCTAGTGCTTTTCGCTATCTACCATGTTTGGATGGTAAGACCTTATTGCTAAGGAGATCATACACTTTGGTAACAGGACAGTTACCAAACAGTCTTGAACTGACAAGGAAACCCCTCCCTGTTGGTTACCTTCCATAGTGTTTGAAGGTGATGTGTGGGCTGATGGAGGATAAAGACATCAGTCAACCAGTACTGGACCTTGCATGCTGCAATAGCTCCATAGAAGACAGGATATACCCACAGCAGAGGCAGGATTGTTTATAGGAGTAACTAACTACTCCTCTGATTGGATCTGAAGCCTTCTCCACAGAACAGTCTATCATGCCTGGTACTTTAAACGTAGTCAAAATTCATTGGAAAGTCAGAGGCCTAGGGGTAGAATCAAATTAAGTTCTTCTCCTTAATGATCATATTGTCAAACTGTCTTCTGAATATTTATACCTACCAATCTGTGCTAGTCTTAACCTTGAACAGAGAAGGTTTTTAGTTTTTAAGTGAGTAGTGGTTAATGTAGAGACTTGGCTATCAAAATTACTGTGAGTACACAGTCATAGATGAGACCTATATAAGCTACACACCCCAAGGCTAAGAGAACATGTTGGAAAAGGGAGGTATAGATAAGGTAATAGGATGTTAGGTCTCTATATTTTGTCCACCTATCCCATTTACAAATGGTGAGATTAGGAGTAAGTCATAGTTTATACTTTTCCATCTATGAGAAAGAGAGTATCTGTCCTACCTGTTTATCATAGTACAGTAAACCAAAAGGCATAGTATATGGTGAACTAATTCTAAATTACTATGTCAGTTACTATTTTTTAAATTTTAATTTAATTTTTTGAGAGTTTCTTGAAAGAGTACTGTGTTTATGGCATTTCCATTCCTCTAGGTGCTTTAGTGGATAGTGTTTTTCTGGTAAGTGTGAACCTTATATTGACTCATGGAGAGGAAATGAGGATTTATAGGCAAATCATAAAGGAGGGAGACTTGAAAAATCATCTGGCCTTGATTCTGTCCAGAATCCCATGTCATAATACATCTTTGAAAGTATTCATCATTTAGGAGAGATTTACAGCACACTCATGGGATATTGTAGATGAAGAAGTTCGTGATTATTTCTTAATCCCCTTGCGTTTCCTAGTTATCCACAGTGAATGCTCACATAGTGCCTGTTAATAAACCACACTGACAGAGAAATAAAAATTCTGTCCTACAATGGCATCCTCTGTCAGGACTAGTGACATATATAATGTGCAATTGATGGAATCTACAGTGAAATATGAAAGTGACTTTTTTCTTTATGGATATTCTGAGTCTGAATGATATAAAACATTGTCCCTTAGCTTAGTTTTGATTTGATTGGTATAGTAAAATATTTTCAGAACTTCACCTATAAAAGTGAAAAGTAAATTGGATGTAATTTACTTTATAATTTTAAGAATTCTAGGAAAACCTTCTTCCCCTGGGTCCCCAGAATATTTCCCTTGCTGTCTGTTACTTGAAATTCT
Source organism: Sigmodon hispidus (assembly GCA_004025045.1). Taxonomy (NCBI): domain Eukaryota; kingdom Metazoa; phylum Chordata; class Mammalia; order Rodentia; family Cricetidae; genus Sigmodon; species Sigmodon hispidus. The sequence goes on from PVIH01019819.1 coordinate 25,455, forward strand.
ATAATTTCAAGCTATCTTACAGCTTGGCAGATGGCGCTGCATGGAGGTTATCTTATATAACCATGGCCCAGGTAATGCAGCTCAGTTGCAAAGAAGGGACCCCTATTTACTGTCTCATAATCACTACAACTCTTTAAATGCTTACCTTCTCTTGTGCATGTTAAATGACAGATTTGATTAATTAAGGAAGTAATTAGAAAAAATGCCATGCTTGGGTTCTAACTCCAGAACATCTGCTTCTCTTTGCTTGGGTTGGAACCCAGGTGTTAGTAACTTAAAAAAAAACTCTCTAGTGATTATTATTCAGATAGTCCTGACAAACCTTGTGATAGTGACAGTGTCTTTGTCTGCTTTGTGTTAACATTCCTGGCACAAAGTTTTATTCAGGGAAGAGGTTTATTCAGTTTATGATACTAATGGGTCCCTGGCCACCTTACAGCTTGATAGATGACACTACATGGTGGTTATCTCATGTAACCATGGCCAAGGTGATGAAGCTCAGTGGCAAAGAAGAGAGGTCTACTTACTGTTTCATAACCACTATTTACAGGAGTTAGTCTCCTCTTGATAGATATAACCCGTTCTGTGATGCCAACATCACTCCCTTCTCAGGGGTGTTCATAAACCAACCACCACCTGCTAGGCTCCTTATTTTAAGCTTGTACCACATTCTAGAAATGCAATAAGGGGACTAATGCTGTGGGATAATGCCCTTGTATACTGTAAAGACTTGTCACTCATATTGGTTTAATAAAATGCTGAATTATCAGTAGCTAGGGAGGAAGTATAGGTGGGGCAACCAGACGAGGAGAATTCTGGGAAGAGAAAAGGCAGAGAGGTAGATGTCAGCCAGATGCAAAGAAAGCAAGATGAAAATGCTGGACTGAGCAGAGGTACAAAGCCATGTGACTAAACATAGATAAGGATTATGGATACATTTAAGTGTAAGAGCTAGATAGTAATATGTTTGAGCTACTGGCCCAGCATTTAATATATTAAGCTTCTGAGTCAGTCATTTGAGAAGTTGCTGTCATGTGTTTGAGAGTTTCTGGTGGGATGGAAACTTCGACTACAGATTGGGTAATGAGTTAGGTGATAACGGGTGCACACTTAAATCATGTCTAGACTACAGTAGACACCATACTGTGCTCATTTAGATCTGAGGTAACTAAGCTGGCATTTTACTTTCTTTTAAATCAGCATGAATGGAAAACTAATAAAGGGGTGGAAGAAAAGTGACTCATCACAACACCAAGAAGAGCTCAGTGGGAAGCCTGGGGGATTCTAGCAACAAGAATTTTCTGGTCTATATTATTAATGAAAGGTTGGATTGTGTTGATCTTAATGGCAAGCTGAGGAAATTAGTTCAACCCCTCCCCCGTCTGCCTTTCCTTTAAGGAGGCATCCACATGTGGATCAGGGGCCCTGGGAAATGGTCCCCTCACTAATCTACAGGCACTGATAGAACTTTGATAGGATACTTCTGCTACAGTTGTTACTGCCTTAAAAATTCATCAGAGAGATGCCTGGTCTCTCTTTTGATTTGAAGTTCAAGATTAATGGGCCTGAAAATTGGATTAACTCAGTGGTTGCTCAGAGAGCCATCATGGAAGGGAAAGAAGTCAGGAGACTTTAATGTGTGGCTAGCTGCTACAGCAGCCTTTTAGCTTGGCATTTGCAACATTAAAGAGAATTTGAAATATTAGCACAACATGAGCAAATTAAAGTTGAAGTCCCAGCACAGGCATTCAAAGTATCTTATATGTCAAAATGTCATGGAAGGAGCTACTAAACGGACTTATTTTCTTCCCTTCCAGCAGCAAATCCTTCGCTTGCCTTTGTTCAGGAGCTTCTGTGGTTTTTCAAGACAAAGAGACTGGTGTACAATGAGTGCATACCCTCTGTGATAGCTTTCCATTGCTAGGACCTACCTCCTCCAGTTCAGCCTCACCTTTCACAGCCCCCCCCCCTTCATCTTACAATAGTCAACTCAATTATAATTCCATTGGTAGATTAGATCAAGGGGAGGGACTTTGAGTAAGGTGAGAGTCAAGGTGCCTGACAGTGGTAAGAGACAAAGACCATGCAGACAGCCCTCACATGGCAGGTGGGAGCCGGAAAAGATACACTTGCAGGCTGTACTTAAGTGAGAAAGTTCTATTAGGGGAAGAGAGAAAAGAGAAGAGAAGAGGAGAGGGAGGAGGAGTAGAAGAGGGGAAAGAGAGAGAAAGAAAGAGGGGAAGAAAGAGAAAAGAGCAGAGGTATGCACTACCTAGTGAAAGAGAGAGGAAAGGAGAGAGAGAGAGAGAAGGAGGAGGGGCCTTTTCTTACAGGGAGCCTTATGTAGAATGAAGAAAGTCAGGATGCTGGGTGGGCCAGGGTTTTGCCTGCCTTTTTGCCAGGACTTTGAGAAGTGTGTCTGAATGCTACCACTGGGGACCCAGTGTTTAAAACATGAGCCTTGTGGGGACACACCGTGCATCTAAACTGTAGCATTATCTTTTAAAATAGCTTGAGACTTCCAAATATGTTTCTTCAAAATGTAAGTGGAAGAATCTGATTAGATGCCTCCCCAGCACTGCCTGGCCTGGACTGTCACTGAGCTGGATTTTCTATGAAGCTGGTGATCTTGCAGGATCATGAACGAGCACCAGCCCTACTGAAGCTAGCCCCAACTTCTAATAGGGTTTTGTAAGATTAGGAAAGCAAAATTCAGTATGATGAGTTTGTTGGTTACCTCCCTTGTTGCAGATAATTGATGGGCAGAGGATTAAGGAGAGAAGACTCTGTTTTGGCTTACAGTTACAGGGGATACATTCCATCATGGCAGGGATGGCACATCCGGCTGAGGAGGAGGTAGCTGGTCACATCCATGTGAAGTCAAGACATAAAGAGATATAGATGCTTATGCTCAGCTCTCTTTTTTTTTTTTTGGATGTACTCTTGAATTCAATTAATAGAGTTTTCTTTCCTGAATTACCATAATCTAGACATGCTATTCCCCATCACCCTTAGGCATTTGAATCCTAAATAGTTCTAGAGCTGGTCAGACCTATCATCGATATAAGCCATTACAGTGAGTAAATATAGATCCAGTAATCAAATTTTAAAGGTGATGAATTAAATTATACTAGGACAGAGCCTATTCTTTTGCCCACACCTGTAAAAAATTATTCATTTTTCACTGAGAAGGAACTTATAGGAGATATCAGAATAACAAGTTAGATCTGTCTATAATTACTATAGTTGATTTTTTTTTCCTTTAACACACAGCCTTGTGGGAGCCTTCAGTAAAGTTAAGAGAGAAGAATGACTTAAACAAGTGTGGTGACTTACTGTGTAGCCTCTAAAGAAATAAAATTTGCCTGAAGGTCAGAGGACAGAGCCAGCTACAGAGTTAGCCATAGAGGTCAGGGAGTGGTGACTCACTCCTTCAGTACTAGCACTAGGGAAGCACAGGCAGAGATCTGTCTGGATCTCTGTGAGTTCAAGCCAAACACAGCCAGACTGTGGTGGCACACACCTTTAATCCCAGCACTTGGGATCTCATGTCTCTGCTCCACTCCCAGTACTTGATAAACACACATGCCTTTAATCAAGGAAGGCTAAACTTAGAAAGGGATATGAGGCTGGAGGAGACAGAGTTTAGTCCTTCCATTTTGCCTTGTGGTTCTCCTTGCTTTTTCTATTCCATCGAGGATTCATGGAGACAGGATCTACCTGCTTTGGTCTGAGGAGTTAGCTAGGTGAGAGGTGACGGTGGCTTGTCTCTCTGATCTTTCTGCTTTTCCCCAGTATCTGGCTCTGGGTTTTTATTATAAGATCAATTAGGATTTGCGCAGCCACCAGGCTTCTTACTGATCCTGTAACACATATGTGTGAAATTATGATCACAAGTCATTGCCTTGATATCTTATTGTTGAAATGCAGGAGCTGGGGAAATAGTTCAATTGGTAAACGACCTGCCACTCAAACAGAGCACAAGAATCTGAATGTGCAACCAGAACCCAGATCAAAGTTGGGCATGATGAATTGTGTTTGTGTGGTGATATGTTATATATTTAATAAAACCTGAAATATTCAGAGATTAACACAAGTCAAAACTTAGGCAGACAGCTCAGGAATTCCTTGATCCTTGGGTACAAGGACAAATAGTTGGGATTCAATAGCACACACAGTTTAATCCCAGCACAGGGAAAGCCCAGGAATGGTGACCTATGTCCTTAATCTCATAACTTCAGAGACAAAACTTTCTGTGTTTCTGTATCTTGAGTACAAAATAGTGTAGTTCACACCTTTAATCCTAACCTGGATGGCATACAGCTGATGAGAAGGGTATTTAAGGCCTTGTAGAAAACCACCAAAGGTAGAAGCAACCAGAAGCCCAGGATCAAGGCTGAGGAAATTGGAAGATAGCTGAGTGAGAATTGACTGTGGTATTTCCTCTCTCTGATATTTCAGCCTTTCTCTGATATCTGTCTCTGAGTCTCTTTCCTTATAATCCAAATTTGTGCTACACGTCTGTAACTCTAGTACCATGGGAGCAGAAACAGGAGTATCCCTAGAGCTTGCTAGCCAGGCAGTCTGGCCAGTTGGTAAGCTCCAGAACATTAAAAGACTTGTCTCATAGAAGAATGTAGAGTGTAATAGAGGAAGACACTGGCATACACACACACACACACACACACACACACACACACACACACACGTCATTTGTGCCCATACACAGACACACAGATATATATACCATCACATGGATACACAGAGATACATGCACGCACATGTCTGTGCACATATACATACACTTATACAAGAAAAATTGAGAAAAATCCTGCCTTAAGAAAAGATAAAGTTGAAATTATTTAGAATGTAGAAAGGTACAAAATTTTATTTGGTAAAGGTGGGGTAGTTATTTTTCTAAGTAATTATTGACAGATCCAGAATCATATCTAAAATATTTGTCAAACTATTTTCTGTTTTCTTCAGAACTTTTTTTCATTTATAGATAATAGAATCAGAATATTCCAGAAACTTCTTAGAAGCCATAGTTTGATTTTATACTAAGCCACTCATCCTTATATGGAGATGGTGACCAGCTTTAATGGGCTTCAGCACTTTTTCTGACTCTGTTGGACTCTTTGAAATTATAATAGGACAGTAAGTGATGCTCCTCTTACTCTATGAGTGTCTTTATCCTGAGTCTCTTTATTACCTATGAGAAAGCAGAGTCCCCCAAAACCACATGGCTTGTTTGCCTAGTAGCTAAGCACTTGATTAAAATGATCATATTTCCTTGCCTGTATCTCTTCTAGATTATACCTTGTCTAACTCTAATCTTTTAAACCTCTTTATACTTTGCTGTTTTATTGAATGTCTTCTGTGATAATCATATTCAGTCTTTTGTGGAAAGTGATAAAGCATGAAACAATATTGGCTGTTTCGGTATATCTTGTCCCCTGCTTTTATTGTTGTCTTTTCCATCTATTACAGTCACTGGAATTCAGAGAAAATGTAGCCTTAATACATGTCCCTGATTCCTGGACACATTGTCCCAGTTCTGTCTCCAGATACTGTGATTGGGGTTTGGTTCCATCACTCACTGCCAAGCCATGAGCTTGGGATGATTTCAGTCACGGGTGCTGTGGCTGACTTGGACTGACAGTCTGGACACTTGTTCAGGGAGAGAGAGTGTAATTCTGGGATCTGTGAATCCCTCAAAGAAAAAACCATGTTCATTCATACAAATGATTCTAGGAGGAAGTCTCACCTGTAGGTCTCCTTCTTTGCTTTTGAGAACATGAAGCAGGCTTCTCTGGATATGAAGAGACTTAAGACATTTTAGAGTTCACATCTCTGCCTGTGATTAGGAGCCTTGCCCCCTGCTGGAGTGTGTTCACCTTGCTCACTGTATTGTTAATTTGGCAATGAGATAGGATTAAAAGGCAGGGAAAATTTGGGTGATGGAAGGGAAAAATGCCGGTAAATAAGATCTAGTCAAAGCCTTTCCCAGAAGCAGAGCAAGACTTCCATCTCACCAAATTTAGCAACTGCTTGAGGCCTTTCTTCCTTCCTAGCCATAAACCTGTATTTCTCTAGAAATCTCCTGGGATCCCCACGTGAAGGGAAAGCATAGTCACTGGACCCCTTGGCAAACCCTGATGGCTTCTAGCTTCAATTTATAGGTTATGACTCCATTCAAGGCATCCTGAAACTACTTGTCATATCTCTTTGACAGAGTGGGGTGGGGAGGAAAGTGGGGGGGGAGGTTTTTAAGCAATGTTTTGAGAGTCATCAAATAGTGTATATGGTTAATGCTAAGACAGATCACTACTTTCCCTTGCACAAAGTTATATCCACACTTGAGTACACTTACTTTGTGTGACTCTTTTGAGAAACTCACTCTCACATTTAAGTCTGTGTCACCTTCTTTTAAGTGCCTTTCTTTCTCTTAATCGTGGTTTATACTAATATTAAAACTTTTTTTTTTTTTTACAATATTTCCAACCCTGCTTCATTATTGCCAGCTAATCTCAATTCTGCATCTTGTGCAACAACATGAATCTTAGTTTGGCTAGAGCTGAGACAAAAGTCTAGGGAAACATCTCAAACCAATGAGGTGACAGTGTGGAGCTGTTTCTTTGTCCCCTACTATGATGGTAAGAGAATAGAATCTGAGGTATGCAAAGAGATCACAACCTCAGGGGACCCTGCAATCCCTTTGAAATAAATCAAAGGGGAAGAAAGAGAGAAGAGAGAAAGGAGAACAGGGGGAAGAGGAAAGCCAGAGCAATTCACAAGGCTCAAGGAGATCCCATTAGAGTTTTGAAGAGCTTCCTTAATACTTAAGGTTTTAAAGTTTTAAGTTTAAACATGAGGATAATTAGAGAGAGATTAGTCACTCTGAGATCAGAACTAGAGCCTGGAGATCAAGTGGAAGACATGTTTAAAAGTATAACAAAATCCACAGACAATGGCACCATGATGAAAAAAAATAAGGTCTGGGGTAAGCAGCATTGGAGGTTCTAAAATGAGAATGGAAAAGACTTCACACAGAGGAAAAAAGTCAGAGAGGAGATAAAATGATTAAAGTAATACTTTGCAATTATTTGGATGGACCAATACAAAGTCTTACAGATTAGGATCAGAGGAACCATGCAGGTCTGACTGCCATGTCCTGGGGCTGGTGGTATTGGGTACTCAGTCTGACATCACCAACTCAGATAGTATATACTTTGGTCACAAGTTTCAGTGTGACTGAAACAGACATAGGAAGATCCTGTGTTAAAAAAAACATTTTTAAGAACAATAAAAGTATACTTAGTTTATTAGAAGTGAATTGATTTTTTTTTAATGAAGTAGGACGTTTAAAGGCACTTTCATCCAGGTGTGACAAGACAATAAAGGAAGCTAAAATGGAAGTAGAGAGTAAGTATCATTTTTGTAAGGGGACCAGAGAGACAGTTCTTGAGAAATGGTTTACAAGAAACCAAACATTCCCCTGGAATCTCATGCTGGGAGAGGAAGCTGAATACTAGTGTCAGCCAGAGGAGAAACTTGTTTCATGGGAAGAGATTCCACAGTTTCGATAACTTGTCAGTTCACTTTACTGGGGAGAATGAAGCCCAGACAGTGATGAGGAGGGTTATACCTTGACCATGACTATTTAGCTCTGGCCCCCTGCTGCTGTGGGATGGTCTTTTTGTACTATGTAAATATGCATTGCTACCATTGGTTAATAAAGATGCTGTTTTGGCCTATGGCAAGACAGAATATAAGCCAGGCAGGAAATCCAAGGAGATACAGGGAGAAGAAAGGCGGAGTCAAGACAGATGCTGCAAGCTACCTGGGAGCAAGATGCAATGAAACACAGGTAAAACCACGAGACATGTGGTGACACATAAATTATTAAAAATAGGTTAGTTTCAGATAAAAGAGCTAGCTAGCAATAATTCTGAGCCATAGACCAGTTTATAATTAATAGTAATCCTCTGAGTGATCATTTTGTAAATGGCTGTGGGACCATGAGGTTGCTTGGGACAGAGAAAAATTTCTGTCTATGTTCTGCTTAAATCTAAACCTAATGTCAGTAAGCCCAAGATGGACTTTGGTAAATGTTTGGGAGAGTGTCACAGAGACAGTGAAATTATATTGTTTTGAGTCAATTAACTTTGAAGAAATTTGCTGTGCCAATGTAAAGAAATGAATCTCATTGATTTATTTCTGACTTAGCTCACTATAGTTGACCTTGACTAATGTTGCATAACCAGTCTCCTTGACTATATTTTCTTTCTTCAAAACATTCTTCGCTTTCAGTTGTCAAAACAAGGTATTCAAGGACATCAGTTTATAAGTAGAAAATTTTTACTTGAGTCAATAGAGTGAAAGGGTTCAGTATATGATCACTTGGCCCTACAACTCTGGGCCTATGACAACACCATGGTGGACATATGTGGTGGAAATAATTGTTTGTTAGAGAGTCAAAGGATGCAGGGGAGGAAGGGGCTATTGTCCCAATATGCCCTTCAAAGATATTGAATATATATAGACTATTGCAAGATGAGACCTAGCTGGAGAAAATTGGTCATAGCAATAAGGAGCGAACACAGAGCTTAACTATTCCTTATAATCCAGACTCTTGCTCTGCGGCGTCCCAGCGCACTCTGGAGCAGGAGCAGCTGAACTCTGCACCTGGCCACACACACAGCTCCTGCTGCTGAGGGAATCTGCAAGGATCCCTACTGCGACCCCGAACTGAGTGAACTGAGCAAACCAATTGCAGGGGTCTCTGAGGGGCGGATTCGAACCCTGACCAGAGGTGAGGAGGGTTCGGCAGGCCT
>PVIH01019820.1:0-34289 GCA_004025045.1 Sigmodon hispidus
ACAATGACAGAAACAAAGAGATAGCTAAATAGAGAAAGCAAAGTTTTTATATGCAGTACAGGAAAGACTAATACCAAATTGTTACTACAATATCCATTGAGTTCCCTTAAGTTTGGAATTTATTGCCTTAAAAGAGTTAAAAAAATAAAATCCAAGCATGAAAGTGAAAGGTTGCTATGAAGCCCTACCCCTTTGAAAGGATATGTTGGTAATCAATGGCTATTAGGAGAGGGAGTATTAGCATCTTTATAGAGAGTGACTCCTGACAACTCTAACATGCTCCAGTTGGTGGCCACATACCTGAGAAGATATAGTCAGAACTAGTAGTACTCAGTGTATTTTCTTTATGTTGAGGACACAAAGTTGGTTATATAGGATGGACAGTAGATATAAAGGAAGGGGTCTGAGCAGGATACAAATATAATGTCTGATGTTTTGGCTAAGTTATCTCTATTTTTGAGAGTATATTTCTATTTTCTCTGGATTCCAAAGTTTGCAGAATATTTCCATATTTGTAATGATGCACAACAAATTCACTCTTGATGACGAGAGACTGATTTGAAACACGGTTTATGTAATCTCCATGTTGTCATTCTCAGTGATGACTTCTTCTGCAATGATATAGACAATTGCTGAATTAACATTATTCTTGTGACTTATTTGATTCTCACTGGGGAAGTCTATCACAACGTATAAGTCTAATACATGTGTTAAAATAATATCTTATTAATGCTTTATTTGCCTATAGTTTTCCTTCTATCTTGTTAAGAATAATCAAATGCTTATTTGAAGAAAATCTTTACAAAATATACAACATGCAAAGAAATTTTGTTCATATTAGAAGTATCTGCTAGAATTTAGAAACTCAACTACAATCATGATAAACCATGTTATTCAGATTTTGTTTATCTTGGAACCAGCTTTTACCTGATCAGCACAGAACCCTATTTTTGAAGAAACATGATTACAGTTAAGCAAAGTCTGCACCAACCTAGAGATGACCTACTCTGAGAGGCTAATAGATGATAATTTTCTGGCCTTATCAGACAAAAGGGTTTCTGGAAAGTGTGTTCCTGATAATTGACAGAGCCTCCTGAGAAACATCAAATCTGAACTCCCATACGGATCTCTCCAAAATATTTGAAAACATTCTTCCATAGTTGTTGCACTGTATATATTTTTATAGGCAAGAATCTCAATGCAGTCCATGCCCTAATAAATGTGACCCAGAAAGTAAAGTGGGACAATGCATTTTTCTGAATGCAAGAAGAATTCAAAGGTTAGATTTTGTTGTGATTTGCTATCCTCAGTACAAATTAACTGGGTGGTTTCTGCTTTCCCTATAATGTGACAACTGTAATTATGCCAGCTTTCAATTACAAAGTTTGTCTTTTGAAAGTGAAATTGCCAGTGCATACTTACATTCTAACCTTCGTCTTTTGTTCAGTGTCTGTGGCATACTATACACATAACCTATACTCATTACTGACAATCATGTCTTTAGCTTTGTGTTTCTTCACATTAATAGGGTAAAATCAATTGATGCTGTTATGCCAACATTCACTTGTGGTTAGAGCTATTTAGAGAAATGGAAAATACAAGCAAACATTTTAACTTTATGTATTGAGACTTCTAAAATTTTCTGTATTTTCAAACTCTAAAACCTTTTAATGAGAAATTATTTAAAACACTTCAAAGACATTTCCAGTGGATACGTATGGAACCGCTGGCTTCCTATTTTGAAAATTGTTAAGTATATAACAACAATTAAAATCATGAGTTACAAAGTAAGTTTATCTTACTCCTCTCTCTTGCTGTTTATAGTCAGTCACCTGCTCCTAACGATTTGTGTATCTAAAATCTTTGACAAGCTTCACATCTCTACTATGTCTGCAGATTCAGACCTTACACATACTACTTATTTAGTTAAAGTCTTCTAATTTATATTCTGACCCAAAATTCCGTGAATGGAAAACTATTATACTTCTTCTACGATGCTCTTGTTGTAATGTGTCAGCTATACCATTGCTCTTACAAACATTCTAAACACATTTTAACATCTCTTAAAACAAACAATAGAACTTTCCATTGTTTGCCTTTTTCTCTTCGTATCTTTATTTTTTTGGCCTTTAATTTCAGATACAACACAAAATTATTACTAGTTCTTGCAAAATATTTAGTATCTTACTTACGTGACTTCACTTTATTCTTCATATCTGTATCTGTATGTCTGCCTTTCCATTGTGTGTTCTACTTGCTAAAGTTCCATATATATCTCCAATATCTTCTTTTTATTAAATATTTCCAGGATCATCATTGTGAATTTCTTAATACTTTAGTTTCATGTTAGGATATTAAGTTTTATATATATATATATATATATATATATATATATATATATATATCTTCAACAGTACTGTTAACTCAGATAAACCTGGTTCTTAATATATGAGTATATTATGTATTAGGCCACTTTCATAGAACTTAGTACAGGATATTGCATACATTTGATTGATATTGAAAATGATATCCTGGGAAAACCTACTGGAATGAGAGAGAATCAGGACAAGGAAGTTGCAAGTTTAATAAGGAGTCCTGTTCATTTTGGGTTTGGCAATACCTTAAGTTCTTCACTACATAGTTATGCTTTTGGAGCAAAACGGAGATCTTTTATAAATCTTATTTTTTTATAGTATGCCATACCTCAAAGGGTAAAAGTTTTCCAGAAACATGTTTTCCTTTGTCAATTAAACATAATATCAAAAAGGAAGCAACTGAGTTATAGTATTCAACAGTTACAAATAAGCTAGAGACAAAGCTTCATCAGCTCAGTAAAAGAAAAGGCAGCTTGAGCATTTCTGACAAAATCATTAATATTATTTTTTTATTTCCAACACTGACATTTAGTTTAGTTTATCATCTTTTAAAAAAGCTTTTATCTTCTTTATATCTGAGGTCTAGCAAAGTAATGTAGGCTGAACTGTATATCTCAGGTTGGCCTTGATCACCTGATTCCATTGTCTTCACTTTTTGTGTCTGCAGATTACAGGCATGTTTCACCACACCTGACACTTACATATTCATATTAGGATGCAATATGTGTGAGTTCTATGATTAGATGGTTTTTTTAGAATTCAACCTTTAAGCTTGTTACCATGGAAATATTTTGAGCTCTTACATATGTAGGAATAGTGACTTAATTAAAATACTTTTTCTAATCTCATTTGAATATATTGACATTTTCCAGTGTATATAGCTTTTGTTCATGAAATGATACTCCAGTATGAACCCTCTAGAAAGCAATTAGTTTTGAGTCCCAATTCCATCACTGTCTTCATCTAAGTTCCCTCAAAGTTAAGGATGTCAGAAGAAAATATAGAAATATGATACTGTTTCCTTATTTTATTTTCAAACCTAGATCTCTAGCTTTATAAACTCCCATTGGTTTTAAAGAAATATGCACAGGGTGAAATATGGATAGAGGCTGTTCCCATGTAATCCTTCCATCAAAAATTAAACTTTTTAACTGAGGCTTTATAGAAGGATATTTTACTCTGAAAAAATGGAAAGCAGATAGCATACCATTCTCCACAATCATTTCATAATAATTTTTACAAAGTAAGATGATAAAAATTTAAAAATTTACCTAGTAACTTACATAATCAGAAGTAATTAGGAACATGCTCTTTTCATTAACGTGTTTCCAAGTAAACAGAACTTATGCACTGAAAGAAGGAAAACCTGAAGGAACTCAATGAATTAATAGTAGTTTTAGTCAGCAAGAGTAAAATTTTATGTGATCACATATTCTTTAATGATTTGAGATCTCTTTACTGCACATTGTTGAATAATACTTTGTTGTATAATCAAAGTGTCTTTTAAGGAGATACTGCTGTATGTTGGAGAGAAATGCCATCATACCCCTAATTTCTTTTCTACTAAATATAAAATATTAATGCATGAAATAATGAAAAGAATTTCAAAAAATAGTATAAAATATTAAAATATTGAAAAAGAAGCAATTCCATAATTTATTTGAATATTTTGAGTAGATCTTAATGTAATTGATAATTTGTCATATTTTTTCTCAGAAGTAATGATGTCTCTGGTACATGGATAGTGTGTATCAGCTATGTTGGAATCTGTTATTTTGTATGTGTATCAGGGAGGGGATATTAAAAGATGCTATCACTAGATATCTGCAGATAAGTCTGTTATCCTAGGATTCAGAACCTGAGGAAAGTAGGCAGCAGGTTAGACATATAGCAAGTCCTAGGTCATTTTCATGGGGCAATAATAGTGAGTCAGAATAAACAATTATCCTAAAATTGTTGTTGAAAGTGGTCCTTTGGAAAGTACATAAAGCAAAACCCTAACCTTTAGCTTATTTTCCACCACAGTTTCTTCTGTATATTTTCTTTAATACTTACAGAAGTCAGAGCAGTAACTACTTACCACTGTCTTTGAATATGTAGCTACTACCAGAGCTCAACACAATTTTATTTCTTTCCATATGGCTTAAGTATAACATATTAATTTTTGAAGTTATCAGTATGAGTGTAATCAGGGACAGAAATTACACTATAATTTGCACAAAATTTCTATGATTAAATATCAAATTGTAAAGAATTATCAAATGTAACAAGAGATTGGCATATTAAAGGGATACACTAGTATTAAAGAAAAGCAAATTATTATGCTTGGGCTACCATGACAAAATATAATAGAAGAAGTGGGTCACATAGTAGCTTATTTCTCCCAATTCTGGTGGCTGGGAAGCACAGTATCAAGGTACCAAGCAATTAATTTTCATGATGACTTTCTTTATAAGTGGCCACCTTCATTCTGTGTACTTACACAGTGATCATTTTGGACGCTCCAGTGGAAGAAAAAAGTTTACAAGTCTCTACATCTAAAGGCACTAATTCTACCAGAAGGAGCCACAAACTTCTGACCTCACCTAATACCAAATACCCATACCTGGTCCATCTCTCCAAACACCAGCATATTGTGTTGTTGCTGCTTTGATGTATGCAAGGGAGGGGGCTGCACAAACATTGAGTTCACAGCAAAAGAGGTAGATTGATAGAAGTTTGGTTGTCATTGTCCACATCAATAAAATTGAACTTCCTAGTATTGGATCCCATTATTTGTCTATCTCCAGAGAAGAGATGCAAGCACTATTAGGAATGTTTTGCATTGCTTAACTAAATGTTAAAATTCACACAGTTTTTGCATTGGTAGAACTTGATGGTAACACAAGTGCCCCCGACATTGCCAAAAACATTCTTCCTAAAGGTATTGGGGAAAATATTCATTAGAAGATGTCTCACCTGAAGAACTGATAAAAATTTACCAAGCTGCTGAGTACCATTCACTTCAGGAGTTGGTGCTGGAAGAACCATGCATGCTGCAAAAGCATGCCAAGTAAGCATGCTAGAACAGCAATGTCTCTCCAGCCCCCTCTACTGACAAAGTTTTAATGCTGCAGATCAAAGGAAAAAATATTTTAAAGGCCCAGAATTATTTTTACAGAGCAGGCTAAATAGTATTTTCATAACAGAGTAACAATAAGTAAATAATAAGCTTAGTGATACAAACTAAAATTAAACATTAAAAGGAACAAGTAAAGAAAGCATTGTTTGCCAGCAGAGTAAACTACTTTTAAGTGACAATTTTCAGTGTTATTCATCACTTTATACACTTCCTGTCTAGCATAAGTCTTACTTAATAAACACGTTCTGTAAACATCTAAGTCAATGAATTAATGAAAAAGTGTGTTTTAATTCTTTTATCTAATAATTTTCTTCTCTTTTCTTCTTTCTTTATTGCTACAGCTGATGGATGCACTGATTGGTCTGTTGATATCAAGAAATATCAAGTTTTGGTGGGAGAGCCTGTTAGAATCAAGTGTGCACTCTTTTATGGTTATATCAGAACAAACTACTCCCTTGCTCAAAGTGCTGGACTCAGCTTAATGTGGTATAAAAGCTCTGGTCCAGGAGATTTTGAAGAGCCCATTGCCTTTGATGGAAGTAGAATGAGCAAAGAAGAAGATTCCATTTGGTTCAGACCAACATTGCTACAGGACAGTGGGCTTTATGCCTGTGTCATCAGGTAATCTTTTAAAAACATTATTATTGACTTGATAAAGCTACATAGTGTTTTGTAATAGTTAAAGCTTCCTGCTGTCACTTTCAACTGTACATATTGTCTCAATATTTGTGTATTTTGCCATGTACTAAAATTTAGAATCTAAATCATAAAAAGATGGGATTGGAATTTATATTAAGATATTATTTCAAGCTTATGGAGAAAAGAGATACCATCTGGTTATCTACTTTCTGTTGCCAGAAATTATAGAGGAGGTAAAATGTTGCAAAAATTGTAAGCAAACTCTTGCAGAAAACATGCATAGCTTATTGGTAAATGGGTTGTAACATTTTGTTATTGCCCTTCACAGATAGACAGAGCAGAGACACCTCTAGTTTATGCACACCTGCAAAGATGTTTTAGGTAATAATGGTGTGTGTGTGCGTTTGCATGTGTGTGTGTGTCTGTACCTGTGTGTGTATGTGTGGTATGCCTGTGCACACACAGGAAGAAGAAAGTAACTTTGCAGTACTAAAGAATATAAAGGTTTTGTTATAGAAGCTTTGGTTAATGATGATATCAGTCAGGAAAAAATCCTGAGACTTCATGGGCAATGATCAAAGTTAGGAGCAAGTGTTTACTATTATCCCCAAATAAATTCATTGCATACTTACACATATTTTCAGCCTGGAAAAACAGATATTCAATTACTTAATAATAATGCATCAAAATAGTATTCACTTAACACATTAAGAGTTAAAATCTCAGATTACTCATGTTTACTCCTTCATGGACTGTGGATCACACCCAACATGAATGATAATGTATGCCATTAGAAAGCTGATTATAAGGAAGAAAAGTTTGTTTAAATCTATTTAGTGACTTTTCTGAATTTCAGTGTTTTGCTATATAATAAAAACTTTACAATAGTTAACTTTGAACTCAGAATTAGGTAGTATTTTCCTTCAATTAAAATTTAGGCTCTAATTCTGATATTCTGATTAGGTCTAATAACTTCTATGTCATAAGAATCACCTTTCTACTGTACTGTAGCTTATGCTGGACCATAGACACCAACATGTACATATGCTAAAATATCTTAAAATTACATACAAGTGAACATAAAAGCATTTTTCAAAATACAACATGCATTAGAAATTAAAAATACAGATTAATGAATGTTATAAATGAAAAGGGTAGATAATATCTTTCTAAAACAACAAATATAGCCTTCTTGGACAATGCTTATTCTCCTGGCTTCTAATGAACCTTTTACATACATTGCTATTATCAGGAATAGAGATTTTCTTTGGATATTGATAAATTATTGCCATATTAATATAGGTAAGCAGTACTGCTTAGGCCAACTGCTCATGTTGGATTATCATTTAATTTCATATATTTTATCTGTCATGGAAAAATTAGTTGGCTATATAAAACATTTAAATGCAGGGTCATAATCTAAAATTTGTCATGTTGAATTGTATTCAAACACTCATTTTCATCATTTGTTGTTGATGGTAAAATAATGTGTCACATTATTAATCTGAATTTTAAAAGCACTGACCTGCAATTCTTTTATATGTCTAAATATAACCTCTGATCCTGTCCTTTGAGAAATTTCAATAAAATGACCCATGAATTTAGAGGTGCAAGGATGAATGAAAAGTTGACAATTTTCCAAAGTGATGGCATTTGCCATCTGTTCATATGTCTACATTTTAATGGAAGGTGAAACTGAAAGGCAAAAGGCTTAAAGTTTAATGTGTGTCAAGCAGCATTCCAGAAGAAGTGACAAAGTAAGGATATAATAACTTTTGCCACTGAAATTCAAGCATGCAATCGATTTGCAGCTCAGGATGGCATGGCATCCTTTTCCAGTTTGGAAAAGGGTACTCAAAATCTTTATAAAGCAGCAATTAAAACAACATGGCTTGCTGTTGATGGGTACAAGCCTATAGGCTGTTTAGTTGAATCTCTGACATTTTGGCACATTGTTAGCTATTATACAGGTCACAATTGTCATGGTTAGATTTTTATTTTTTGTTTATATATATATATATATATATATATATAATTTGGTGATTTTACAACATACACCCCATCAAACTCTGTTATCAGACTGCTCAGATTCATACTCACATTTATGATCTTCCCATTTCCCCATTTACAAAAATGTCCATTCATGTTGCTCATTTCCTTACTGGAGCATAATTAAACTCCCTGTGGCTAGACCCTTAAAGAAAACAAGTCCTTCCTCACCCACAACCCTGCCAGAGGCCATCAATGCAGAAGTGAAGCACTGTGTCATTTAGCTATGTTCTAGCCTAGAGCTCTTTTTACTAATCCACTAGCAAAGATTTTTAGGCTTTTCAAAACACTAGCTTCCATGAGAAGCTTCCAACTTTTCTCTTAAATGTATGTATTAAATTACCAGTGACATAATTTAGCAAATCTTATTACAGCTAATTCACATTTTACCTAAATATGTACAATAAAGTATTGTAAGTCATAGAAATATCTATGAGTACTATTACTACAATAAACAAAACTTTCTTTCACTTTTTGAAAGAACAACAGCACATAGCTGCTTTAAACACATAAAGCATTTTTAATCAACTTTTTCTCATATTTTTCCCATCTGTTATTTTATCTGATACCATCATGCAATTTTTGTATTGCATAGGGTGTGCCAACAACCATTTTATAACAAAATGTGACTTTGCTTGGATGATCATTTTAATGGTGCAACTCATTAAAGTCATAATAACCAACAGTTTAACTACACCAAGGTTTTTGAAGACAATGGCTTCTCTACCCAAACAATTATAAATAAATTTCAAATGGTACTTGGCACCTCCCTGAAGGACTCTAACTTTACATAGTTGGGTAAGTTTTACCAAGAAGGCTTCAGTGTAGATTAACTTTACAAAGCACACTTAAAAAATATACATTTACTCAACGTCATGATCAGACTATTACATTTAGCAATCAACAGCATGGGTGAAAAAAAGGTCTGCAGCAAAACCCTTTGTTGGAATGCTTTACACTTTCCACAGAACAGAAACTAAAATAACCTGTTATACAATTAGTTACAAATACAGTCCCCGGAGTTTTTTTGTCCATACACATGAGTATGGTCTAAAACATGTATTCTTTGTAGCAGCTAGGCCCTGCCACCACTGTGTTTGGCTGAGTTCACAAATCTGTTGTAACATGTAGCTTCGCTGTTACTTCTCTTACTCTCCCATATTGTTAAGCTTTGTTTCCTGAACCAGAACCTCCTATCACTGCTATAGCTGCTGCCGCTGCTGCTGCTGGAACCACCATAGCCACTTTGGCTTCATGGTTTAGCAAAGTACTGGCCTCCACCACCATAAGGACTAGAGATTCTGCATCCAAAGTTTCCTTCCTTCATTGGTCCAAAATTTAAAGTCTGGTTGTTATAATTGCCAAAAAAAGTTGTAGCTTAAACTACCTCCAAAATTGCTTCCACTAGCGTAGAGGGAATTCTCTTACTTTTTTTCAAAACTATTAATTTAAAATGCCCTGCAAAGTTACTATACTTATTTAGCTATGGTATAGTTTAGCATTTTCTATAAAATTTTAACATACTTACATCTAAAAATTAACCCTAATATAACACTGTCAATAGGACAAAACGCCAGCCTACAGAATGGGAAAAGATTTTCACCAACCCTACAAGTGATAGAGGACTGATCTCTAAGATATATAAAGAGCTCAAGAATTTAAAGCCCAAAACCCTGAATAACCCTATCAAAAAATGGGGTACAGATTTAAAAAGGGAATTCTCAGCAGAGGAACTAAGAACGGCTGAAAGGCACCTGAAAAAGTGCTCTTCATCTTTAGCCATCAGAGAAATGCAAATCAAAACAACTTTGAGATACCACCTAACACCTGTTAGATTGGCTAAGATAAAAGGCACAGATGACAGCCTATGCTGGAGAGGATGCGGAGTAAGGGGAACACTCCTCCATTGTTGGTGGGAGTGTAAGCTTGTTCAGCCACTTTGGAATTTTTTCTTTTTTTATTATGAATAAACTCTCATTGTTTTACCCATGTATCCCCTTGTTCAAACTCCCATTGCCCTCCTGCCCCTCCCAGTCACTCTCTCTTCTCCGCAACACTATTTCTCCTCCCCCACAAGGTCAGGAGGTCCCAAAGTCCCAATATGCCTTAGCTTAGCCTTCACTCCTGGCAGATCCACTTTCCTCACCCCAACATCAAGACTGAGTCAGGTGATCCTCTAGAGGGAGTGACATCCAAGGTGCCAGTCCAAGAGGTTTCAGATCCCAAGTTTTTCAGTGGTTGTAGTTTGCAGCTTGGACATGTTTACTTTTTGCTTTTTTGATTAGAGTCCACTAATGAGTGAGTACAAACCCTTCTTATCTTTCTGGGTTTGTGATACCTCACTCAGGAGGATATTCTCCAAATCCATCCATTTGCCTGCAAATTTTAGGATATCATTTTTTCCTACTGCTGAGTAGTACTCAATTGTGTAGATGTGCCACGGTTTGTTAATACATTCTTCAGTTGAGAGTCATCTAGGTTGTTTCCAGGTTCTTGCTGTTATGAATAATGCTACTATGAACATAGTTGAGCTAATGCCTTTGGAGTGCAAATGAGCATCTTTGGGTATATGCCCAGAAGTGGTATTGCTGGGTCCTTGGGGAGATTGAGTCCCAGTTTTTGAGAAACCTGCATATTGCATTCCAGAGTGCCTGAACAAGCTTACACTCCCACCAACAATGGAGCATTGATCCCCTTGCTCCACAACTACTCCAGCATAGGCTGTTATCTGGTTCTTTCATCTTGGCCAATCTGACAGGTGTAAGGTGGTATCTCAAAGTTGCTTTGTTTTGACTTTTATCATGAGGAGTGTTAGATTATGTCAAAGGCTTTTTCAGCATCTAAAGATATGATCATGTGATTTTTGTGCCTTCAGTTTGATTATAGGATGGATGACATTTACAGTTTTTATTGCATGTTCAATGATCCCAGCATTTCTATGATGAAGCCTCCTTGGTTGTGGTGGATGCTATTTTTTATGCATTGTTGTATATAAAATTGCTTGAATTTTGTTGAGAATTTTAGCATCAATATTCATGAGGAAAATTGATCTGTATTTCTCCTTCTTTGTTGTGTCTTTGAGTGGCTTGAGTATTAGGGTTATTGTGGCCTAATAAGAGAAATTTAACAATATTCCTTCAGTTTCTAATGTGTGAAACACTTTGAGGAGTAATGATAGTAATTCTTCTTTGAATAGCTGGTGGAATTCTGAACTGAAGCCATCTGGACCTGGGCTTTTTTTTTTTTTTTTTTTTTTCATGGGAGGCTTTTAATGAGAGCTTCAATTTCCTTAAGGGTTATAGGTCTGTTTAGGCAATTAATCTGGTCTTCATTTAATTTTGGTAAGTGGTACCTGTCCAAAAAACTGTCAATTTTTTCCAGGTTTTCCATTTTGTGGGATATAGATTTTCATAGTACTACCTGATAATTCTTTGGATTTCCTGGGTGTCTGTTTTTTGTTCCCCTTTTCATTTCTGATTTTGTTGATTTGGATACCCTTTCTCTGCTTTTTGATTAGTTTGGATAAGGATTTATCTATCTTTTTTGACTTTTTCATAGAACCAACTCTTTGGATCATTGATTTTTTTGTATCATTCCTTTTGTTTCTATTGTATTGATTTCAGCTCTATGTTTGAATATTTCTTGCCATCTACTCCTTCTAGGTGAGTTTGCTTCTAATTGTTCTAAGGTTTTAAGCTGTCCTGTTAGTTCTCTAGTGTGAGGTTTTTTAGATTTTTCTTATAGGCATCTACTGCTATAAACTTTCCTCTTAAAGCTGCTTTCATTGAGTGCCATAAGTTTGGGTATGTTGTGGATTAATTTTCTTTAAATTGTAGGAAGTCTTTGATTTCTTTCTTATTTCTTCCTTGACCAAGAGGTTGTTCAGTTGAGAGATATTTAGTTTCCATGAGCTGGTAGTCTTTGTGTGATATTTGATGTTGTTGAACTCTGACTTAAGGCCCAGGTGGTCTGATATGATGCAAAGGATTATTTCCATTTTTTGTATCTATTGATACTTGCTTTGAACAATAATGTGGTCAACTTTAGAGAAAGTTCCATTTGGTGCTAAGAAATATGTATATTCCTTTGAGTTTGGGTGGAAGCTTCGGTAAATATCTATTAAATCCATTTGCCTCATAACCTCTGTTATACTACTTATTTCCCTGTTTAGTCTCTCTCTGGTTTACCTATTCAAGCATGAAAGTAGGGTAATGAAGTCTCCCAGTACTAGGGTTTGAGAATTGATGTGGGATTTGAGTTTTATCAGTATTTCTTTTACATAGATAGTTGCCCCTCATATAAGGGGCATAAATATTCAGGATTGAAATCTGATCTTGCTCAGTTTTTCCTGAGATGAATAAGTAATGACCATCCTGGTTTCTTTTAATTGATTTTACTTTGAAATCTACTTTATTAGATATTAGGATGGCAACTCCAGCTTTTTCATAGGACCATGTGATTGGAAAATCTTTTACCAACCCTTTACTCTGGGCCTCTGTCTGTCTTTATGGTTGAGGTGTGTTTCTTGTATGCAGCAGAAGTATGGCTTCTGTTTTTGTATCCATCTTGTTAATGTGTGTCTTTTTATAGGTGAGTTGAGTCCATTGATATTAAGGAATATTAGTGACCAGTGATCGATATTTCCTGCTATTTTTGTGGTAACTTGTTCTCTCTGTTAGGAGTAAAAAGGAGACCAAATTAAAAGCTGTCACGTATATATGGAGGGCCTGAGTCCCTCTCATGCAGGCTCCTAGTTTGTTGACTCTTTGAGTTCCTATGAGCCAGATTAATAATTTCAATGGAATTTTTTTTGTGGTGTCCTTGACATCTCTGGCTTGTAGAATCATTCCTGTCTCTCACTTTAGCAGAATTCCCCAAGTTAGGCCTAATATTTGACTGTGGGTCACTGCATCTGTTTCAGTTGCTGATGAAGGGTCTCTGATAATAATTGGGGTAGTTGTCAATCTGATCATGGGTGATGACCAGTCCTGGCTATATATCCATTTATAAATTTTCAGAAGCTTTTTCTTTGTCCTCATGTGTTTTTTCTAAGAGGACAACCATATTTCATATCATGAGTGTCAATATGTAAGCTTTTGTGACATATTTGCATATCTTATGTTAATATACTCCTTGAGCAAGTCTAAATATAACTAGTGAATAACCTTCATGAGGGCTTACATTCAATGAGATTTGAAAAAAATCTCAATGTCTACAAAATCTCATTGGATTTGAGTTTTGTGCAGGGTGACAGGCTTGGATCTATTTGCATTTTTCTACACACTACCATCAAGATATGCCAACACTATTTGTTAAAGATACTATCTTTTTGCCATTGAATATTTTGGGCCTATTTGTTGAAAATCAAGTGTTCAAAGGGTTTTGGGTTAATGTTTGGATCCTCAATTCTGCTCCATTGATTCACAAGTCTGGATTTATGCCAGTACCAGGCTGTTTGTATTACTGTAGCTCTATAATATAACTTGAAGTTAGGGATGGTGATGCCCTCTGAGATTCTTTTATTGAGTAAAATTGTTTTGGCATTACTGGCTTTCCTGTTATTCTAAATGAAATCGAGTATTGTTCTTTCAAGGTCCAAAAAATATTGTGTTGGGATTCTGATGGGCAGTGATTTGAATCTGTAGATTGCCCTTTGTAGAATTGCCATTTTTACTATGTTGATCCAACCTATCCAGGAACATGGGAGAGCTTTCCATTTTCTGATATCCTCTTCAATTTCTATCTTCAGTGATTTAAAATTTTTGTCAAATAGATCTGTTACTTGTTTGGTTATAGCTACTCCAAGGTATTTAATACTATTTGCAGCTATTATAAAAGGTGATGTTTCCTTATTTCTTTTTCAGCATTTCTATCTTTAGTGTATAGGAGGGCTACTGATTTCTTTGAGTTAATCTTGTATTCTGCTACATTGCTGAAGGTATTTATCAGCCATAGAAGATCCTTGGAAAAATTTTGTGGGTCACTTATATATATAAAATCATATTATCTGCAAATAGAGACAGTTTCACTTCTTCTTTTCCAATTTGTAACCCCTTAATCTCTTTTCATTCTCTTATTGATTTAGCTAAAACTTCAAGAACTATATTGAATAGATGAGGGTGGAGAGGACATCTTTGTCTATTTTCTGATTTTGGTGGGATTGCTTTGAAGTTTTCTTCATTAAGTTTGATTATGGCTGTTGGGTTCTTGTAGATCGTCTTTATTATATTGACATATTGTCCCTGTATTCCTGATCCCTCCAGAGATTTTATTATAAAGGAGTGTTGGATTTTGTCAAAGGCTTATTCAGCATCTAAGCATATGATCATGTGGTTTTCTTCCTTTAGTTTGTTTAAATGATAAATAACATTTACAGCTTTTCATGTGTTAAACCAACCTTGCATTTCTGGGATGACACTTGAAAAAGTGCTCGTCATCTTTAGCTGTCAGAGAAATGCAAATCAAAACAACTTTGAGGTACCACTTTACACCTGTCAGAATGGCTAAGATAATAGACACAAATGGCATCCCATGGTGGAGAAGTTGCAGAGCAAGGGGAACACTCCTCCATTGTTGGTGGGAGTGTAAGCTTGTTCAGTCACTTTGGAATGCAGATGGTGGTTTCTCAGAAAACTGAGAATCAAACTCCCCAAGAACCCAGGAATACCACTTGTGGGTGTATACCCTAAAGATGCACATTCACACTCCAATGGCATTAGCTCAACTTTGTTAATAGCAGCATTATTTGTAATAGCAAGAACCTGGAAACAACCTAGATACCCCTCAACTGAAAAATGGATGAACGAACTGTGGTACATCTACACAATGAAGTGCTACTCAGCAGTAAGAAAAAATGATATCTTAAAATTTGCAGGCAAATGGATGGATTTGGAGAATATCCTCATGAGCGAGGTATCACAAACCCAGAAAGATAAGCAGGTGATGTACTCACTCATTATTGGATTCTAAACAAAAAAGAAAAAAAGCCTAACCCTAACCCTAACCTCCAAATATATGCCATGCCACTCCCCAAAATACACACAGTACACACAAGAAGACAGACACATACACACACACACACACACACACACACACACACACACACACACAAACATACACACACACATAACACATGGTAAAATTGAAAATAAGGAATTATTAATGTTGATGGAGAGGCTAAACAAGTAGATTGAAAGGCCTGTAAAAATGAAAATTAAAGCAGCTAACAACATGAAAGCTATGCAATTTTAAGTTTGTATTCTTTCGTTAAATAAACAAAGTAAATAGTATCAATAAACATAGATAAGAGGAAACTGACTCTTAGCAAATCTCAGGAAAAGCCTGCAATTTGAGTGATTTGGAAAACCAAACCGCTTAGGTAGGCAAAGTCCAATTGAAAAAAAAGTGTTTTACATCAAACAAAGACATTGAGCAGAAATTTTGTGACTTTATCTATAAAAGATTAGAAGCTGAAAATTTTTAGATTTTGCAAGCTGTATAGTCTTCACTGCAACTATTCTATTGTGCTATTATAATGAGCCACCATCTGTACACAAGTCAGGAACAATGAACATGATTCTGTTGTAATAAAAAACTTATAGAACTAAGTTATGCTGCAAATTTGAATTCTTAGACATAGTTTACTGACCTCATGATACAGAAAATGCTGCAAACAATTAAATTAAGAGCAACTGAAAAAGAAACTTCTAAGTAATCAGTGGGTAAAAAAAAGAACTCTTTTTTCTCTAACAAAAGTCACAGCATATACCTAAAATTTCAAGCAGAATTTTTACATGTAATGGTTAGAAAGATAGTTTTCAATATTAAAGAGGGAAAAAGATAAAGAGATCTAAATGGTAAGCAGTTATCAAGCAGGAAGTACTAAGCAAATCCAACTTTGTGAAATAATATTGTAGTCATTGTATAAACATTCTGAAATATGGGAAATGGGCATTGAGTTTTCACAGTAATTGTGATATGAAGCAATGGGTATCATATTTAGATCATCGATTGTAGTAATGATAAAACAATAAAACAGATTCCAGATTATTTTGTTAAGTAAAACATTTACCAGAGGTTATTTTCACAAGGGCATATTTTAAGTTAAGTATTATCAGATGTTACAGGATACAAGAAAAAGAGACATTCAATAGGTGCATATTAATCCTTTCTCATAGGATCTTGTGAAACAAAATTGCGGAGACTTTTACCCATTACAATAGTATAAACAGAATCTTGGGTAGAGTTACCTAATCAGTACTGTTCTATGCACCATTTCAATAAATAAAATAGGGGACTTGGGGCTTATTAAAATTATTCATATATTCAACTTTTCTTTGGACTATAAACATTTAAGGGCAGATATTTGCTTTACATCTTTGCATATCTAGTTAAACATACATGACTGATAAGATTTGAGCAGAGAAAAATATTTGGACCCATATTCACAGTTTTTCCAATTAAAGAATGTCTTTGGATACAAAACGAAATTTATAAATAAAAATAGTATAAACAGGGGCTGGAGATCCAGTAACACAGTTAAGAATACTCATTGTTCTTGCAGAGGATACAAGTTTGATCCCTTATGTAGGCTAAGCACTGTCTGTAATTCCTGATGCCAAGGACTAGACACTCTCCTTTGGCCTCTAAGTCACTGAGCTTATGTGTATAGACCCACACCCTAACACAGACATATACAGATAACAAAATATAAAAATAAAATTGTAAGGGTCTGGAGAGATGTTTCAGAAGAGTGTTTGTTTCTCTCTTCAAGAATAGATTCACCTGCAATCAACCTTCCTTCCATTTCTAAGAATC
The DNA here is from genome assembly GCA_004025045.1 of Sigmodon hispidus. Taxonomy (NCBI): domain Eukaryota; kingdom Metazoa; phylum Chordata; class Mammalia; order Rodentia; family Cricetidae; genus Sigmodon; species Sigmodon hispidus. Next base: position 17,002 of record PVIH01019820.1, read on the forward strand.
TTGGAGGATACATGGAAAAAAATAACATTTTTTAAATAAAAAAATAAAAATAAATCTAAATTTTAAAAAAGAAAGTCCTTTTCTATATCTAAACAATGTAGAATTTTCTATATATTCCTCTATCAATTTTAGTGTTTCAGGCTCCACATTTATGTCTGATTAACTTAAAGTTAGTTTTGTGAAAGGTGATAGTGATCTAATTTCTTCATTTTAAAAGTGGTCACCAATTTTTTCAACACTTTTTGTTATAGATGCTTTTTATTTTACAGCACCTAATTTTTGTTTGTTTATTTGTTTTATTCTTTATGGAATGCTAAATGTTTTTAGTTGTTTCAAAAGAAAAGAATCTTATACTACTGGCTTTTGCCAGAACCAGGCAAGCATACAGGGTACATATACACATACAAACAAAATACTCATACGTAAACTCCAAAATAAATAAAATCTTTTTAATTAAAAAAAAATTCTTACTACAAATAGTCTACAAAATGAGCTTTGCTTGTGGAGGTAATACAAAATATAAGCATTTCAGAGCTGACATATAGGTTATCCAATTGTTCTTGTTCTCTGTTTCTCACTGTGTTCTCTCTAGGTTATGATTTTCGTTCTTATTTTCAAATATGAAAGTCTATCTACCATATCTATGATTCTTAACCTGAAAGGTGAAGAACAAAAGGAACAAAGAAGATGACCTTTCCTATCTTCCATAACAATTCCCACAGGTTTTCTTCAGCATTTCTGCTTCTATCTGCAAGGCTAGAACTTGCTCACATAATTATACCCAGCTGCAATGCAGACAGAGCAGGTGCTCACGAGACAAATCTTCAAAGAAAGGAGCAAGTCAAAGATGCTTTTGGATATCTAGCTTTAGGCCAGTCCTACAGAGCATAAACTGTGTTACAATGTATATTCCCTTTGAGCAACGAGTATGGGTTTGGAGAACCCAAGCATTTCTCTTCAAGTGGCTTTGCAAATGCTAATGTTAATCTTCAGAAAATGACCTGACCAACCCATAACCACAGTAGATGGAGTATGAAAACAACAGTTGTTAAAAGATTCTGAGTGACATATATAAAAATAAATTACTTAACTGGAAAAGGAGAGGTGGAGGAATCACATTGAGAAGCATTCATAACCATTTTTCAGCAGACAAAATGTACCTCTCTACATGTATGAAGATAATTTAACATCCTATTTTCCATTGTTAAATGATAAACATTCCATTAATATTTATTAAAGTAAGCATATATTTGAACAATTTTCTACTTCTTCAGAATCCATCATAATCTTTTTCTTTACAAATACTTCTTTCCCTAAACTGGTATAAATTACACTTATAACTAATTAGAAGAACTAAATGAGCATTTTGGACTTAACTATCTTAATTCTGGCTCCTTCAATGAACTCTAGTTTTTTTGTTTGTTTGTTTCATTACCTAGGAGGTAAAGTGCTAGCTGGATTTCAGTGATTAGGACACATACAACCTTATTACATTCACTTTCTCTAAAACTACAGATGAGGTGCCACTGTGTTTATTTCTTATCTGTTTTCTGTGGCCTCAATTTATTTTATATTTACAATGACATTTCTGGCTTTTTGGCAAATCTCCATTTAGTAACTGTTCCATGTTACAGAATCTGTGGTTATAAAATAAAAACTTAAAGAGGTCATGGAATAAGAATTTAACTGATTGAATTATCTCTCACAATTATAGATCTGAAACAATCCATTTGCTCTAAGAAGGTCATAAATGACAGTCCCATAAAAGAATGTAAGTTATGAAGTGAATGAATAATGTTTGAATGCTAGTCTAATGGTTTCTGGAAAATATCACATATTGTTCTGTAGCCAGAAAAGCATAATTTCAATGCAATATTATATCACATTGTATTAGAATTCATGTTTCAGAAAAGTGGGTTAAGCAAGAAGATATCTTAATCACTCCTGGAAAGCAGTTGTAATACAGATATTCTTGGATTTTCATAATGGTTTCAGGACTGTGCATGGGCCAAATTACAAGGCTTTTTATATTCTGTATACCGTTTTCAGTATATGGTTCCATTCCCAGGGTCACACTATGATCATAGTGCACCTAGAGATCAAGAATTTTAATGTTATTTAAATTAAATAACCAAACTAGGATCTTTTATGAAAAATAAATTTATTACTTGTGTGGGTGAATGTGTCTATGTGCATGTGCACATGGATACCAGAATAGGACTTTCTGATTCATGAAATTGAAATTATAAGCAGTTGTGAGGTGACTAACAGGGGTATTGTGAATTGAAGAACTCTTTTTAAATTCTGATCTCTACAGTACCCATACTTGGACCTCATTATTTGTTATGAAATGGACATTACAGACATTACACACCATTCATAGCCATGTGTCAGAGCAGATACTTTTCTCAGTAGTTCTTTTTTAGCCTAAAATCACGTAATGTAGTTTAAGAAACAATTATTAATTTCAATGTAAAATTTCATTGTTTTTCAAAATAATACTACAAATGTTATCCAGGGAAACCAAATAAAAAACTCTTCTAAAGATAGCATTTGAAAGTACTAAAAATCAAACTACTTTTTAATTCTGTAATTAAAGCAACTTAAAATTTTGTTAAAATATAATTTGTTTTTTTTCAATAATTCAAACAGAAGTTTTTCTGTTTTAAAGAATTCAAATTTTTATTCAATCATCATTTTACTTCTGATGGTTGTGAAATGATAATGGTTGTGAAATGATAATAGGGAAGATTTCTTAGTATTTTTAGTAGAAGAATGATTATAAAAATCTGACAACAAAATTGTATTCTATTTATATATATATATATATATTAAGGCTTAATTTGTCTTTCCTGGTCTCGGCTCTAAACCAATCTACTAAATGATAGACTTGCAGTTATTTTGTATTAATAATGTTAAAATAAGAACATATTTTATTTCAGAAGGTTTAGAATTAGTTACTTCCAAATTGATAATGCACTTATCCAGAAATATATTTTGTATTGTGTTCATATAATGCATCCCAATTGCTTGATAAGCATCTTGTCTATATATGACACTGGAGTACCACCTGGGAGCACAGTAGTGAATTCTACCAAACAGAATAAACTCCAATACCTGGAAGTCTGTTCTCAAAAAGAACCCTTTAAATAGTAACAATGTGTGGCCTACTATTTACTAAGAAAATGAACAGGGAGCCTTCAGATGAGCTATCAAGCTGACCCAGTCGACTTGGTGTGCAATCTTACTCTGAAAGGCTCACTCTAGCTGAAATCCAAGTACTTTGAGGTTACAGAAAGTATGTTCAAGGGTTTTTTTAAACCAGAATACTTTAAAGGCATTTCATCTCTGAAACTTAAACTTCTATATATACTTCTGTCTAAAATTGCCCAATGACTCACACTAGCACTTCCTCCACTTCACAAAAGAAAGGTACCCCACTCTTCCTTCTCTAGCTATCTTATGATATATTACCTCAGGGTGGAAAGAAGACTAGGATGACAGACAAAGGACAATATAAAATATAGTTTTAAAATCAAGTAATCTTGAATGAAGAAATCTTTTTCTGCCTGCATGTCTTACATGAATATCAGTTAAATGTGAACCTTATTCCTAACTCAGAACAGCTAAAATGAAAGACACTCATGATGCTGAATCATTTTAATATACTTTGAATGCATTATAGGATTAATAGTTTTTGAAATATAGTTGATAAAATCCAGGAATAAATTGTTTTTCTTACATTTGATAATCATTATTCAAAAACTCCTTTGAAGTTGATTTTATCAACTTTTATCAAATTTTATCAAATTCTACTTACTCAATTTTCATCTCAATCCATTTTCTATAATGTATAATGTTTTGTTTGATAATAAATTTTATTTATTAATTGAGGAAAAACATCATTACATGTTTAAAGTTATGGTCATACTAAATTGTATAAAAATATCACAAAGGTGCTAGTTTTCGAGCCCAAAATAATATCTCTGGATTTTATTATATGCCTTCTGAATTATACTTTCTAAAAAATAGAGATTAGGAATCTGATTGTTCAACATGAATGCATAAGACTCTTATCTACATTGTTTAATTTTTTACATATATTTCTTTTAGTCTGTTTGTATGTAAATTAGTTCTAAGCTGACAGCAGTCCTTTTAATAGTGTAATATTTCATACATATCTAGGTACAAGAACTACCTCAATAACATACATACATTGTAGAAACAATCTTTAATGGTTTACATCCAGTGCTTACCACAGTGTTCTGCATTGTAGAGGCTGAAGAATTAATTATAGAGTTGGAACTATCTATAATCTCAGTTCTTGGAATTTAGAAGCAGCTGAAATGAAAATTCAATTATAAACTGTAGTACATAATTAGTACCTCTCTCAAAAAATGAGATTTGGTCGTTAAGATCACTTACTGTTCTTCCAGAAGATCTGAGTTCAATTCCTATTTACCCACACCAGATAGCTTGAAACTATCAGTAATGTCAGATTCATATCCAATTGCTCTCTTAGAGAATCCTCAGGCACTCAACTGAACTCATGTGGCATTTATTCAACACACACACACAAAAGATACACATAGATAAATACAATATTAAAATGAAAGTAAAAGTTGAAAATTAGTGAATATAAAGATGTATATCATCTCTCAAAAATATCAGAATATTAAATATAATTGATGCAACTCCATTCTAAACTTTTCCAGATGTGTTTTCTAGTAACTGGTGTTTTTGATAGGTTTTTCACTTTCCCAAATAATGCACATCTTCACCTAAATTCAATTTGTAGATGAAATCCCAGGTAGCAAAGATATAGCAGAGTACCTTCAAGATTTCACTGATGTGATCTTCAAAAGAATTAACAGTGAAGATTAGTCAACATTCTGAAAACTTCTTAATTAAGAAATCCAGTAGAATGCAATATAACAGCCTGTGTGTTAACCTTGTTGACATAGTACAAAAAGCTCATGCAAATAGCTTGCACAAGAGAATAAAAATGCTGTTATAGTCTCTCAATTGAAAATTTCAGTAATTTCTAATGAAAATTGCTGCTAAGGGTGTCCATTCAAAGGCACTGACATAAAGTAAGGGTTTGAAAATATCAAACTTTATCTCTGAATGTTGTTTTCATTAATTAGGTGAATATGACAGCTCTCTTTTACACTAATAGCAACCCTGGAGAAAATAACATTTTTTTTTGTTTTTCTAAACAGTTTTAATGACTACTCTAAAATTAGAGTTGAAGACCTTTAACTCTTGAGTGTAAAACTGTATGTCCTTGACACTGATGTTTATCATAAATATAAATTCCCAATCTTAAAGTGAATCCATAAAATTTTTATTTATTGTCATGCCATTCCCTTGGTAATTTTTGTAATTGACATAATTTCTTCATCAGCAAGAGTTGGATGTGGTTTCCCTGGCTGAAGAAACCTATAAAATTTCTAGCTCTAAATCCTGTCTTTATTTCAAAGTGAAACTACAGACTTGTTTACTCTGAGCAGTAACTAGACCTCTGATCTTAAAAGAATTATAGTTTTTATTGGTGCCCTTACATGATAAAGGACTCAATATATTTTTGTCATTACAGGCTTTCACTGTCACCTTTAGGATAACTTTCCTATTAAGGGAGATTTATGTCTGCTGCTTCAGATACTTTCCCTCTTGCTCACATAAAAATATTATTTTCTACAGATATGATAGTCTATCACTTTCTTCAAAGTTTTCTGATTAATACTGTCTGATCATCAAATAGCAAGATAGCAAGATAGATTAAGCATAGCAGGCTGACATTAAAATCATTTAGACCTTATATCTAAAGATTTATATAGATATAATAAACATATATAATTTGGTTGAAATATTTTTCTGTTAGTTATTTTCATACACATTTATCAAATACATACTATATTGAAAGCTTGAAACTTATTCTGAGAAAGAAAAAAACGATTAAGATTTAAATATCTCCAAGATGCCAAACTAAACCCCAGAAGACACACAGACTCATAAGAAATTAATTGCATCACTGAATGGCAAATGCTCTTGGAGATATGGAAACAAAGCACCATTGCCAACATGAATGTTCAGTGATACATACACAGAATGGGAGGTACTGTGGTTAAATAAAGTGGATTTTCATTGATAGAGAAGTGAAAATAATACTTTGTTTTACAGAGTGAGAGTGACTCATTGTCAGCCATGGAGAGTTGGGATAAGCGCTATATGAAGATAGGAACAGCAGATACATAAAACTAAAGTTAACACTGCAAATAAATACATTGAGCAAGTTAAAAAAATAACCTGAGATTAGGTTTGTATAGTGGCTGAGCATGTAATCTCAGGTTCTCATGTTTAAAATTTTACAGATTGAAATTTTTGATCTATCAGATTATTATTATAATGAAAAATGTTAGATATTTATAGTTACTTAAATGATTATGTAACAAATGATTCAGCAGAATTATTACTGAACAGGGGTAGTAAAGAATCAAAGCTGTGTTCTCTACAATTTTAATCTATTCTAAAGAAGAAATTGTCGTTTCACAATTAGTTTCTGCTATTATAAAGATGATGATGTATAAAAAGTAATATAATAATAGTAACAGAAAATAATAGTAGAAGTTACAAAAAGCTTATTGTAGATTTTTGTTAAGGTATAACACAAAAAATTATCTTAATAATCCAAGGGATGTTATTCATGCCCAATATGCACAATGTTTGGATTTGATCTCGATCACCACCTAATTGCCATCAGACTGAGTATCCAGGTGTTTGAAGGCTTTTAGCTTGAGGGACAAATGAACCTTTGTTCCAATATAGTCAGTAATATTTGTCAGTTGCCTTTAATCAGTCTCTCCTGATATTAGCACTTGACATTATGTTGAGACATTCCCATGTAACTGGAAGACATTAAGAATGAAAACACATCTTGGTGTGAAGAGGCATTGAATAAACTGGGTTCCAAAGTGTTCCTTGAATGAAGTACTGACGAGAAACTTGAAGTCAAAACACTATATAAATAACTGACATATGTTTCTAAATGACAATGTTTTGAAGAAGACTGGATAGTTTATTATTAAGAGTTACGACAAGAAGAAAACACCTCAGCACTTACCTCCAAAACGTAGGAAATAAATAAGCACATCTGAGAAGGTTGTCAAGGAGGCAATAATTATACAGCACAGCCAGAACTTACCAAGCAAATACCAAGAAGAAACAGGGATGCTAATTTGGAGTAGATAATTGGTTATAGAAACAGGATATGAAAGTCTTCAGTGAATGAGTTGGAGATGAAGGATATATGTGGAAATGGAATTCTAAATAAGTGAATAGAGAAATATGAGTATCTGGGGTACCATTACAATAAAACATGCTGTAAAGCAAGCAATAGTAGCAATTTTGGCACTGTTATGTAGAATTAGGATGGTTATGTATCATGAATTCACTATCACACTGTCTTTAAGAAAAAGCTTTGTTTATCTGTAGAGATGATAAAAACCATAGACACGGTAGATGGTTACCGGATCTGTAGATTCCCAATTTCAATTTTTAATCTTTAGTGCAATCTCATTAATTCTCACCTGTTTAATTGCTTCTAATCTAGCTGTCAGATGTTTTTATTTTATATGGCTTAGAAAGTTATACTTTATGAAATATAAATAAGACTTGTTACTTCTTGTTTAAAAATTCTTCAGTATTTTCTTAAGCTTTCAGTGGAATATTTCAACTTTTTTAAAGGTACATAGGTTTTTACCATTTGTATCAGTCATTTTTTCATTTATAGAATGAAACTTGAGGAAGTTTATTTATGAAAAGAAAAGCATAACTTAGCTTATAGAGGTTGTAGTCCATTATAACTTATCTTGTTTTTGTCCTTGATTGAGAAGCCCTTAATGCAAATGGTATGAAGCAAACCACTAAAATCCTAATTTAGTAAGGAGATGAAAGAACAGGATGTTCCAGAGTCCTTCAGTTTTAGTTAGGACATCACTAGATGATATAAGGACCTGCCACTAGATCTTACCTGCTGAAGGTTCTATGACATCCCAACATTGTTGCTCTGGCAATCAATCTGTCTGGGCCTTTCAGGATCACTACCCATATTCACACCATATTGATACATGGAAACCTTTGTCATCATTTATCCACATTCTCTATTGACAGTAATATTCCTAAATTCTCTCAAGCCATTTAGTAAGTTCAACTCAATAGATGATACCAATATTATAAGAGACAATATATGTACCAATAACATACAATTCTTCCTTACCACAATAATTTAAATGCAATTCCTGATTTCATATATAATATATATGAGAAATTATATACCTTAGCATGCATAAAATATAGAGCTACAAAGAGTATTTGCTGCTATTTCAGAGAATCCAAGTTCAGCTCCCAACACCCAGTTAAGGTGCCTCAGTGGAGCCCTGTAACAGCAGCTCCAGAGAATTTAACACCTCCTTCTAACCTCTGAAGATATCTGAACAGGAATATATGTATACACATGGAAAAACATTAAATAAATCTCTTAAAAATTGATTGATATTTTGAGAGACTCATAGAAAAAGAAAGCAACCATTCATTTAGCTACATCTTATTAGAATTTTTCACAGAAGAATGAAAGGTATAATCTTACAAACTTTTGATGAATAAATAAAATTCAATGAAATTTCTTGTTCAGTATTTGACAATGTGTTTCTGAAATCATAAGGGTGTTAATTGAGGTAATTCAAAACAACATTAAAAATGTGTGATGAGAATTATTAACCTGGAGTCTGTAAAGTGATATTTTAACTTCTAAACATTGTTAACTTCCAAGTTACTTGTTAAAAAAGAATGAAAATTAATTATTCTTAGAAGAAAAAGAGAACACCATAGCTTACGCTTATGAATCTTCTTTAGAACATTATGTAATTTTTTAGCTAACTTTACAGATTTGTTGCATCTCATGGTCAAAAAATATTGTATGATAGCATACAATAAGGGACAATACTACTGAAGCAAAGAGGAATGAGTACACTCTTTAATTGAAATATAAACAAGAGAAGTTCCAAGATTTGAATGAGGTGTAGCAAAAGTACTAGAGGAAATCAGGGTGAATTGAAGGTGACTTGGCCATCTGCAATGCTAATTGGTTCTCATAGAAGTTAACCTCCTATTCCCTCCCTATTGGACTTGGACAGAGGGTCATTATCTTCCTCAATAACTGAATTTTAAAGGGACGACTTAGGTGCTTTAGAAAAGTATTTCTGGTTTTAAAAGATTAATATGCCAAAGGGACAGAGAATAAATTTGCATTTTTTTCTAAAATAAGTGGTATACAAGAAAGAAGTGTGAGTGCTTATCAGGAAGAAAACTATGCAAAGTTTAATTAAACTAAGGAATGTATAAAGGCCAATAGGAATAACACCAATCCTTCTCATTCTTTGTGGGCCAAATTTAACTTTTAATGTTTTCTGCATGTTTTGCATGCCTGTTCATGTGATATGTATATGAAATTTGTAGTTTTGAGATTTTGAAAATTATGCCATGACTATTTCCATATAACAATAGAAACAACCAAAACTTATTTATTTATTTATTTATTTGCCTTGGTGTTTGCCTGGAACTGGAACTACAGACAGTTGTTAGCTGCCATGTGGGTGCTGGGAATCGAACCCGGGTCCTCTGGAAGAGCAGAAGGTGCTCTTAACCGCTGAGCCATCTCTCCAGCCCCACAACGAAAACTTTTAAAAGCTGAAACTAGAAAACAACATAAAGTAAAATAATAACAGAGACATACTAAAACAGAAATTTGAAAATACCAAGAAAAATCATTTTTGAAATCTGACTAATGACATAGTAGCAGAAGGCGAATGGGGTAAGAAGGTAGAATAGTGGAAATAAGCGGTTTTGGAATATGAAAATTAATATAATGGAGAGCAATAAATAAAAGGCCTTGAGCAATATTATCTATTTCTGCATCATTTTCTAAAGAGGCCTTAGATGAAAAACCAGACCAAAATGAAAAAAGGAAAATACATAGTCAGAAAAGTATGTGTTAACAATATAATCAAGTTGAGAAGAGTCTGGAAACAAACAGTTTATAAGTGCATCTTAACTAACTTCTAATCCTTACTTAAATGTTCAACTTTTATTTTAGTTTTTTATTATTTATTTATTAAGGAGTAAACACAAATGGCAAATTCTTAACCAAATTAAATTTTAAAAAGGGAAGAACCACTTCAATAAAACTAGAAATTGAGACACAAACATTATAACAGATATGAATTAAATTCCCAAAAATTATAAGAACATGCATTATAAATTTGTTTTAATAAATTGAAGATTCTGAAAAAAAGACTGGTGAGTTTTTAGTTGTTTTTAACAAGAGTAGGTTAGATAGTTTTTATTCAGAGGTGCATGAATTAGGAATAAGTTTGTGTTCTTGTACATTCCAAGAAGATTTTAAAAACTTTGAAACTGATTTTTTTAAAACAGTGTTTTAATGTATAGTCCTAGTTGGCCTGAAACTCACCAAGTAGACCTGGCTAGCCTTAAACTCACAGAAATCGGCTTGCCTCTGTCTCTGAAATGAAAGAAAATAGCCATAAATAAACAAATTTTAAATTGAATCTAAAATCAAATTGCTAGTGTTTTGGAGTACAAAGGCAAGACATACAGATCCCTTCTATTACCCTTAGTAGTCTGAGGAGTCCTAGACTTTAAGGTTTTTGGATTTAAGCCAAATCTGAGTTTATGGTTATCTTTTTTTCTGAACAAATAGCTTAAGTATTTTATTTGTTTGAAACTAAGCTTGTTAACACTATATAATGAAAATGTACAAAGAATAATGTTGCAGTTTTTGGTTAGATTTAAGTCAAAGACATTCATTTATAAGGAATCTTCAAATGTGAATACCACGGAAATGTCCTAAGCCATCAGATCTCAACAACTGTCTCTGAATATCACCTTTGGAAGGTATTGGCAAACATTTGAATTAAAACTCAAGAGTTTTCCAAAATAAAGCCATAATTAATAAAAATATTTTATATTCAAACTAAAAGAATTTTAATACAACTTTCTTTTTCAAAACAATAGTGAAGAAAACAAGACATTTTGTAAAATGTGGTCCTGAACACAGTAAAAATAAATGAATACGTAACTCCCACCTCATCAACACAGAGGCTGCTCTCTGCAAGGGAAACAAGAGCCAAAAAGCAACTTTCAGGCAAGGGGTTGCCAAAACCAAGTTCTAATATTTGAACAGGGACACCTTAGGGGAGTTTGGGAGAACCTGGACAAAAGGTCCAGATTCTTTGTTTAAAAAAAATATTGTGAGGACTAACCCATAACAGAGTTGGGGATTAAATATATCAACTTTTAAGAAGACACACCTAAGGGAAAGAATGTGGACATATCTAAAGAGACTATAGTTCCTCATCTTTACTACTGCCATGTAAGCCATTTTATAGTAGATTTGAGGTAAGTATTTCAAAAGGTTGTTAATGAATCAAAATGAGATCACTACTTGGTTCCTGAGGGACAACTAAACTGGATTACAGTTAATAAGGAAAGTTTAGGTCACTGGGATACATACATTCAAGATATCTGTATTATAAACAAGTTTGAAAATTTCAGGCAATGTGTAGATAAAGAAATGAGGCCCTACCTAATGTCCTATAAATTCAGGCCTTAAACCTGATACATTATTACTTTCACAAGAAATTGTATGAAAGGAATTTTAGCTCCATGCCAGCAGCATTTTATAGCAAATGATTTTAATTATACTAGAATTCTTGATTCTCAGATAGTGAGAGCTTTCAGGATTCTCTCTCCCATCTCCTCTCTCCCAAATTTTCTGTCTTTCTAACTTGCCTTAAGATTTTAGTGAAACTTCAAGCATTTACTTTTGTAATGACAAGGGAAATATTTATCTTGATCTATTCAAATCCTTCCAGGCATTCCCATTCATTGAAATTTATAAGTCATTTTCTTTGATGTTACTTTATGTTTTCATTGTCTAAGAAATGAAACTGAAAAATCTAATTTCCATTTCCTAAATTGCTACGTTTTCCCAATAAAAATTTTGAGACTACTTAAATGATTGGAGTAAAATAGTTTATGGCAATTTTTCTTCTACAGAGATACTTCACAACTACGTATTGCCAAACATAGAGATCAAAGTAGCATCGAATATTTCTTTTAAAATAACACATGGAAGATGTTACACAAATATTTTTGCTTTGATTACCTTGATCTAATAATTATTCTTACCAAATGTGAAACATAAAAGCTTTCTGTATATAATAGGAAGATTATTGAACATTAAATTTGAGAAACAACCACCTGCTTCATTTCCAGTCTAAGTGTAATTTTCATGATCCAAGCAGTAAAGGATGTCATTAAATTTCATTATAATGCATAGTCTAAAGTTTCACATATAAAGTAATCTTAACTCTATCAGGAACTTTCCAAAGATTGTGATCAGACAATTACTCTCTTTAGATTAATATAGTCCATTCTACACAATGAAAATCTGTATATTATTTCAGAACTATGCTATATATCTGTTGCTCATAAAACCAACCAGAAACCATATAGTTCCTTATGTATTTAAGATGTCAATAGAATAATGATTGAATATTGTCATTTTTCATATAAACTGGCATGATACTAGTAGCTATACTACCAGATAAAACAGCTCTATCTGAAAATCTGTTAGTGAAAAATCTACATTGTTTAACCACACACTTTTTCATTCAATTGATCAAGAAATTTCTTTTAGAGGGCTGGAAAGATGGCTCAGTGTTTAGGAACACATGTCAATCTTCCACAGGACCCAAGTTTAATTTCCAGCACCCACATAATAGTTCAGAACTATCAGTTGTGAGATCTGAAATTTTCTGGCTTCTGAGATCACTGTACAAATGTGGTATGCGTACACACATACATACAGAAAAAGCATACCATATATATACAACAAATTCTTTTATTTATTTATTTATGAAATAAAGTCTTTTATATCCATGTATCCCCTTGTTCCCCCTCCTTCCCCCTCCCAATCCCTCCCAGTGAGCCTTTAGCTTCCCTTCTCTCCATCCTTCCATCCCCTCAAAAACAAATAATTTAAAATTCTTTTTATGTATTAATAAGAGTACTGCATAAATTTTTCAGTTTGTGCAAGAATAATAAAAACTAACTCTGTCAAGATATTTCTATATTATTTCCTATTATTTGTTGGTTTACTCATTTATACACTCAATTGGCCACTATTAAACTGTACACTTAGCAACCAGGTAACTAATATGTTCATTTTATAAGATTTATTTAGCATGTATCAGGGAGATTAATAAATAGATAAGCTCATGAAATTTGATAAACTTCGAAAAAACAGAGTACTCTGGCAATACAGAAATAATAACATAATTATGATTTGTCCTAGGGAAATTTCTCACAGGGAAACAGAAAAAAAAAAGAAAATCTTTGTCTGGCTAAAGAGAATCCTTTCTCATTCAAAGTGACTCAGCTTTTCTCAGATCCTCCTGCATTGCTTTCTTGTTATCTGAAATCCAATGGCTTATCTGAGTTTTAAATTTTTTGCAAACAAAGTATCCTTAAATTGTCTGTTCTTAGTGTCCACTATCTTTTCAACCCATTCTTACTGAAAAGTACATCATGAAGAGACCATTCTTTTATTATTATTATTATTATTATTATTATTATTATTATGAACAAAGAAGTCACACTTTCTATCCTTGTATATCCTTATTCAATGTCCCTTCCCACTCCCACCACAACTCCCCATCCCCGTCCCCTGCTGGCAGGCAGCAGATAGTCCCATGGTCTCACTGGCCCAATATTGCTTAGTTCAGCCTCCACTACTGGCAGATCCAGTTTTCTCCCCTCAACCTCAAGACTGAGTCAGATGTTCCTCTAGGGGGAGTGGGATCCAAGGAGTCAGTTCAAGGTGTTTCTGATCCCAAGCTCTTCAGTGATTGTGATTTGCAGCTTGGGCAGGTTTTGCTTTTTTCTTGTTTGTTTGTTTGTTTGTTTGTTTAGAGTCCACTAATGAGTGAGTACATACCCTGCTTATCTTTCTGGGTTTGTGATACCTCACTCAGGGGGGTATTCTCCAAATCCATCCATTTGCCTACAAATTTTAGGATATCATTTTTTCTTACTGCTGAGTAGTACTTCATTGTGTAGATGTACCACAGTTGGTTAATCCATTCTTCATTTGAAGGGCATCTAGGTTGTTTCCAGGTTCTTGCTATTACAAATAATGCTGCTATGAACATAGTTGAGCTAATTAATGCCTTGGAGTGCGACTGTGCATCTTTAGGGTATACACCCAGAAGTGGTATTGCTGGGTCCTTGGGGAGATTGATTCTCAATTTTCTGAGAAACTGCCATGCTGCATTCCAAAGTGGCTGAACAAGCTTATACTCCCACCAACAATGGAAGAGTGTAAAACTTTTCTGAAAACCTGACCTTAGCTTACACTAAACTCTCTAATCCTGCTCTTGACCTTCATTTTTCTTCAAGCTTCAAAGGATGACACTTTCTGGTATTTTCTTTAAAATATTTCTTTTGCATGATTAAATGAATGTTTAAAGCAATATTTCAGAATTACTTTTCACCTAAAAATGCTGTAAAATTATTGGGAGTGTTATTAAATTTGTTTTCCTAACTCAATGTAGGATAGTTATTACAAATCCAGGTTTAGGATATATTTCTGACAGAAATTGTATGATGTTAGTGTCAATTTTTACTTTCCCAAACAGCCTTCAGGACAGGGTGTTAATCAAGCACAGCTGAATTTCCTCCATAGTACAATAAAAACACAAATACCTTAAGATAATGTTGATTATTTCTCAGAAAATAGAGTCTGAAAGCAGATATTTGTGGAGTTGAAGATTTGGGTTCAAGTGATTTAAAACAGGTCTTTAAGTGCAGATGTCAAGTAAAAAAATCACTCAATATCCAAGACATACAACAAGGCAGAACTAGTGGAGCCAGTGTGGATCTAGTTGTTGAATAAGTGAATGTGTTCATCAATCTGTTTAATCTATTGACCCCAAAAGGGGGTTTTTCCTCCAGAAAAGCACACTATGTTTCAAGTTTTGTGTCTCTTAAGCAAGTTGATTAATAAGCTCTATATAACATCAATTCTACTACTTAGAGATTCTTCTTCATCACAAGAGCCACCAAAGTAGATTATTTTATTCAGAAAGACACATTGTTGTTTCAACAGAGCTGCTTCATTATGGTGTATTTCAGACAAAGCTTATCTTAATTTATTTTCTATTACTGTAAACAGACAACCTGACAAATACAACTTATAGAAGAAAAAATTATTGAGGATTGTTTACAGTTTCAGAAGGTGAGTCCAAAACAATCATGGCAGGAAACCTGTCAGCATTCTGGCAATAACTAATTCACAAGCAGGAGGCAGAAAGAGAGAAAAACTAGGCCTGTCTTGGGCTTTTTAAAATCTTGAAGCCTACCACCAGTGATACTCTTCCAGCAAATCTACACCTCATGATCCTTCTCAAACCACTAATTATGGACCAAGCATTCAAATATATGAGCATATGGGGGTCATTTTTATTCAAACTATCATCAAAGTATTTTCAGAAATTCCTCAAAAATCTCCATTGAACCCATGTATAGATTTACAACATTATTTCATGGAGAATGGTTTCTTGGAACAAAGAGTGAAATCCTTTAGATGTAAAACTTTTTTAAAATTAATTAGTTTTAATAATATGAGTTGATCCAGTTCTAGTAAAGCAATACCAGCAAAACTTTTTGAGTGCTTTGAAGATCCAATAAAATAGTACATCCTTTATAGTATGCCTGTCATTTATTTGGTCCTTGAACTGTCTTATTTTTAAATTAACTCTAAGTAATATACCAACAAATTATTATTAGTACTATTATTATGTATTTTTTATTACAAAATTTCCACTCAAATATGTGTTTTGTATAAGGAGCACAGATATAAAGAGAGCTGTTCACTGAACATACATGTAAACTAAAAGATTCATTATTCTTTGACACAATGAATGCACTGAAGAAGTAGAAATTATATATTCAGGCAACAGCAGATTTAAAAATTTCTAGACACTTATCTTTGTGAAACTTTTGTTTGTCCTAGGACCTTGATGGATAAGTTGTGATCCATGAGCCTGCCATGGATCAGAAGTAGTCTTTTCCAAGCTAAGGATAAGTAGTATAAAAATGTCTATGTACTCTTTCATTGCCACCCAAGTAACAGATAAGAATAAATTAATATAATTCTATACAGAGGTTGACATAAATATGTAATAGATATATATAGTTAAGAAAATTATAATTAAAATTCAGAATCCAATGCGAAGTAAAATAATTTTCTAATATATGTGAGTTTATAAAAAGTAGATACAGGAGTTTTGCATCTAGATATGGCGCTTGACTCTTATAATGTCTCATGTGTCTCTTTGTTACTAAGTTCAAAAGAAAATAAAATTATCCATGGCTCAAACATCTCACAGCTCTAATTTGACTGACGTGTCATAGATGAAATTCATATTTATAAATGTTTTATATGTTTTATTTAAAATTTTCTAATGATATTAATGTATACATAAGATGCCAAGATGCATAAGTAGTGGGCACAGAAGACCTGTATTCAGAAGTGCAATACAAGCCATTTTACAATGTTCTTAAGAATACCATTCATGTGCTCGCTTCGGCAGCATTTATACTAAAATTGGAATGATACAGAGAAGATTAGCATGGCCCCTGCGCAAGGATGACACACAAATTCGTGAAGCATTCCATATTTTTAAGAAAAGGGCCAACTCACATATAAAGGCAGACCCATTAGAATAACGCCTGACTATTCCATGGAAACGATGAAAGCTAGAAGGGCTTGGTCAGAAGTTATACAGACGCTTAAACAGCATGGATGCCAAACTAGAATACTATACCCTGCAAAATTATCAATCACCATACATGGAGTAAACAAGGTATTTCAGGACAAAGTCAGACTGAAAGAATATCTATCTACCAATCCAGCACTACAGAGAGTATTAGAGGGAAAACTACAAAATAAGGACCCCAGACACATTCATGAAATCACAAACAATCAATAAGTACACAGAAGAATACCCTAGAGAATGGAAATACAGACAAGTTACCACCAAAAATGGCAGGAAATATGAATCAATGGTCACTAATCTCCCTTAATATTAATGGACTCAACTCTCCTATAAAACGTCACACACTAACAAGATGGATACAACAACAGA
>PVIH01019821.1:0-11522 GCA_004025045.1 Sigmodon hispidus
AAGCCCTCTGACCCTGCGTCATCTCAGGCGAGAGTTCGCAACCAATCAGAAGGGGAGACGTTAGAGGCGAGGGCTTGACAGTATAAAAGCCGGCTCCTGGCAAGGGGTCGGGGTCTTCTTCCCCTTCTTGGAGAGAATAAACTTGCTGCAGAAGGATCCAAACTGTGTACTGCGTTCTTCTTCGCAGGCGAAGACAGGGTGCGGGACAGGTAAATGGATAGAGCTGAAAAAAATTCTGAGTAAGAAAACCCATGCCAAGAAAGATAAAGATTTCATGATTTCTTTAATCTGTAGATGTTAGCCTTGAATCTTCAGACATGTGTGTTTCATTTACAATTACCATAGAGTTCAGGAAATCACCAAGGATCATGGGAGAAGGATTCAACTAAAGGAGTTATAAAGCAAAGAAAATCTTAAATGGAATTAATGAAACAAGAGAGGTTAAACTGGGGTGGAAGGTGGGAAGTCTAGAAAATGGATAAAAATATTAGAAAGCATAAATAACTCTATATATTTTAGGAAAATTTCATATAGAAACATACCGACTACTGTAGGAATGTTCTAAAATATATACATAAATATCAAATATATAAATATGTACATACATATACACAGATGGTTAAAATCAAGTCACTCTTTAATAGGGTAAAAATTTTATGCCTTTATTTGATACCACATCTATTTGAGCATGGTCAACCTACCAGGTGCCTCACCTCTAAATAAAACTAATTCTACTTTTTCTAGCATTTATCAAGGCCAGAAATCATACAGCTGTTTTGTGTTTGATATCATCTTGATATTCTTATCAGTCTATTCCACCAGGTAAAACAACTACTTTATAGTGATTTTTCTTATATGCATTTCTTCATGGATTTCAAATAATAAAACCATTACTCATGGTTTTCTACTATGGGTATGACATCATTTTTTCTCTGACTACTTTGAATTATTCAATATCTTTGGTTTTCACAACTGTGTGACTTACTGTCATTGAATTCTTTGTGCTCATAAAATTTAGTCTTCACACAAATTGAATTTCTAGATATATTATATATTTTTGAATTTTCAAAGAAGTTGATATCATATCTTTGAGTACTTACTCTTAATCCTCTTTCTGTACACTATCATAAAAGACAATGTTCATTCAATGTTTTATTATACATGTATTTTAAAATATTTCATATTTTCTAATGTGACTTTATATATTATCATTAAAGACTGTTTCTTGAAGTAAAATTTAAGTGGTGATATCTTTTTTGTGAGTCAATTTTCAGGCATCTGTTTTCCTGCGATTGGTACCTATCATCACTTTAAACTGTTTTTCAGACACTCCTGGTATAAGAGATTCAGAAAGATCTGCTTACATTCTATATAGCTGTCCAGGTTTGGCATTCAGATTCCCAATATAGGGGAGTTCCTCATTACTTACTGCCAGGCAGGATTGGGAGCAGCAGTTAGATGTTTCATCATCTGACTTCAGTAGTGCCTGTGACCTCAGTACAGCTAGATGTTAAGAAACATTTTGATTCTCCAGTGAGTCTACCCAGTTGAGAGTGAAGGATCTCCTTGTTTGTGTTGGACTGGTGTAGAATTACTGAAACCTCATGAAGCATGAATTGATTGCAACAAGGGTGAGGGGGATATCACCGTTCAATGGAAAAAGGAAAATACAGCTCTCCATTGGTCTCTAGCCCTCCTCTATAGCTTTGCTTTATACAGTTCTAGACTATATCTAGCATTCTTTCATGAATTTGGGTATGATAAACATTTGCCTTGAGGTTAAGCTAGAGCAGCCTAGATATTTTATTTTTATATTTTAAGATTTCATATATGTGTACTAAATTTATACCATTTCCTAATTTATGACCTCTTCTTCAATTACTATTGGTACCTATTTATAAACAAATATGTAAATATATACAATTATTCATTAACAAATATTAATATATATTTATATAATAAATTATCTATAAATACATATGTTCTCTTGAAGATATGTGTATATATACATATCCTACTGAGTCCATTCAGGAATCCCAGAAGCCCATGTCGGGACCAGACGAAAGGAGGAGTCTCCCCAGGGTAACATTCTAGGCCCGCCAAGTGAAAAAAGAAGTGAGACGGAGAAGGAAGAGGCTCCAGCCTCTTCATATATGTGTGTTTAGGGCTAAACATTTATATTGGATAACTAATGAGGAAATGAGTCATTTCAACAGTCATTTACTGTCTCTTGCTCTTCATCTAGGAGTGAGGGGCTATAAAATATCCTCTTTCTGTGATGGCATGTCAGCATGTTTGCTTGTTTGATGTTGCTGTTTGGGATATTTTTCCTCACTCATTGGCATGTAGGGTTGGTAGTACTTTTAGTTTCAGTGTGGAATATTTGAGGGAGTCATCTTTGTGTTATTCCTGTGATTTCTAGGTTCTCAGCTAAATGCTGTTTTCTAACTTTCAGACTTTTAATGTTTGTTTTACTTGTAATATTAAGGGAATTAGATTTAGCTTAAGGGGAGACATAGGGGCAGAAAGTACTACTAAAAAATTCTACATGCAACAGTCCTCTTTTAATTTATTTTTCTTTTTGAATTAAATGCCCAGAAATAGTGAAATGATATGCAATAACAGAATATGATTCTAACTTAAACCTATAATAACCAGGATATTTGAAAGGATGAGAATATTTTTTAATGTGTTAGAATTTATGATAAACCCACAAAACTTATTCAAAAAGATTTGGAGGAACAACTTGAAACCACATTTAAACTGGTGATTAAAACTGAAGAATCATGAGCATAAAATATATGCTCTAAAAGCAATGTTACTAAAACTCTAGCTTTGTCAATGTCAACCTGGAAGCTAAAATTCTGCAAACTGAATTTATAAAATGTTTCGATTGCAAATTGTAATAACAGAAATGGACTGAAACAAACTATAAGTTTTATAGAAAACATAATTTTGAATTATTATGTTGAAGCAATCCCCTTGTTCATCATTTCCACTCCACATGAAACAATGAATAATGATGGGGTGTTGAGTATTAAGCTGCCTCATTGTGAGAAATTCTAACTTCTTATAAATGAATTATATCCCAATTCTAACTTCTTATAAATGAATTATATCCCAATAGGAAATGGGTATATAATTTTTAAAGTTAAAGCTCTAATACTTTGAGTGTCCAGGCCAACCAGGCATGGGGACCCTCTCATTGGAAACCTCCCAAGAGTCAAACATTACATACGAACCCACTCTGTAACAACTCAAAAATTACCTTCCGTATTTTCAATTTAGTCACATTAGTATTTTATGTATTGATAACATGATCATCAAAATTGCAGAATTTTTTGGGCTGCACTTGAGTGCACTAATGTGATTAGTTTTCCAACAAGTTTCTAATAATGTTAATTTGTCTTTTCTTGATTTTTTTTTAATTTTTTTTGATAAACACAGCCATCGGCAGAATGGTTCAAATCCATAAAGAACATTAGCTAAACTACTATAAATTTTTCAAAAGATTTTACAACTTAAAGTGTCTGTGTGTTTGAGCAGTTTACATGTTGTTAAGCAGTAATGATTTAATGCATATTACCTAGCTATGGAATAAAGTGGATTAGGTTAGAAATCAGTATTTTGTGAGGCAGCTTCCATACATTTTTCCCCACAACTATCTCTTTTTTTATGGGGTCATTCTGGCTATGCTTTAAAGATTTTTAAAGACAATGTTTTGACATACTTTTCCTAAATTCTTCCCATGTTTACAAGGGAAATGCATAGTTAGTTTGTCAGGAAAGCCATTGCATGTGAATAACTGTCTTGCTATTGGTTGTCTTCCCCATAAAAATAATGTGTGAGGATCCTTGAAACTAGGTGTTCTTGATCACATTTATTTCTAAAGGTGTGTACCAACCACAGTGTTTGATTAGTGCAAAATAGAACTGGCTGTCAAGAATTCCACTTTGCATTACCCTGAACCTTGTGACACATTCTAGAAAGTGGGTTAAGAAAATCATCTGAGCTCAAATAAGAATACTTACACCTTGGTTTTCTAATGTTAGGTAGCTAGTAAGAAATAAACAGGCTTAAAGGTTCTTAGGGCTACAGACATCTATCATAATCTGCAAAATGCAAAAACAGAACTTTCATCACAGGACTGAACTTAATGGTCAGAGAAATCGGCCCTGGGAGAAGAAGTGACATTCTGAGCTACATGAACAATCATTAATGACAGGAAATTTATATGATTGATTGCTATCTATCAGGAAGCTTTATGTACCATTGATTGTCTCCCTAGTAAGAGCTAATTCAACAGCTTTTCTATCGCTTTGTCAGGAAAAAAATCTCCTCAGGATATTGTCTATTTCTGAGATCTTAGAAATAGTCTAAAACCTAACTAATCGTCTTTCTGGCCATTTTCTACTTGAACGTCAGAAAAGAGTTCTACTCCACCATCTATCACCACTCTTAGAACTTGATGGTAGCACACTTTATCTATGGCAAATTCTGAGTCTGTCTGTATTCTGCACCACCTAGTCAAGGTCACAACTCTCCTTCAGAAGAGCTTCTCACAGGAACTAGAGAGCAGAGAAGCAGCAAGGGGGCAGTCTTGGCAGTACAATGCACCCAACAATACAATATCAGCTGTCTATCAAATTTTGCAAATTGTGCCTATAATTTTAATTATTATTGGCAATACTTAAGTACAGCCCTATTAAACATAGTATAATGCTATTATTAGCATATACTGTATTTTTTTATTGCTTGTAAATTCTATATAGTTCTAAACTGAGGGATTATTACAGGGTTATATGTTTTAATATAAAAGCAAAAATATGTATAGACTAGAAATAGGGAGATCATAAGTGTGGGTATGAATCTGAGAGGATAGATAACTGAGTTTGGTGGAGTACATGATGTAAAAACACCAAATTTTATGTATATATATATGCATATATATATATATATATACATAGAGATAGATGATAAATAGATAGATAGATAGATAGATAGATAGATAGATAGATAAATAGATAGATAGATAGATATCATGATAGGGTATCATGTCCTAGACCAACCTGGAACTGAGTAGTTACCCAGAATTGCCCCTTCAAGTGATCTTCATGCCTCATTCTTTTGTGTGCCAGGACTATGTATGTGCCACCATGCCAAAATTTAAATTGAACTTCATAAAGTATGTATTGCTATCAAATGAAATAGTTTGAAATAATTCATGTCTTCTTTTTCTACTCAAAATAAATAATAAAGCTGAAAAAGAAATAAAAACTTCAGTTATGTGTTTCAGACTATACAAATTGTTATGAACATAAAATATTAATTTGCTTTTAGCTATGATAGTTTTCCATGAAATAGTGGGCAATTCAGTTCATAATATTTGAAATTCTAAACTTTCAAAAGTGCTTCAAATTGTCCCTACTCTCTCAGCCTTAGGAAAAATAGGGGAGGTTAGGAAATTGATTGAGAATCAAAAACTGATACTTATAAAGTGATACCTCAATGACAAATATGCCACATTCCACAATAGTTAAAATCCATGCTTAAAAAGTGCTTTAAATATGAACTTTGCATATATATATATATATATATATATATGTATCATAGACACTGGGGTTTTGGAATGATAATTATCTCTCATGGGATAAAACATTTGAAGACTTGCTCCCCAAGGAATGATAGTATTTCAGAAGGTTTAGGAAATGAAGCCCTTCTCAAGGAAATACGGAACTGGAGGCTGGACTCACATTTGTAATCTCTGTTTCCAGTTTGATTTCTACTGCATGCTTGTGGTAAAGTTGTCATCTTCAGCTTTTTACTTCTGCTGTTGTACCTGCTACCTGCATCCTTGTGGTGATGGATTCTAACCCTCTGGAACTCATGAAAAATAAACTCTTTGTTCCATAAGTTGCTTTGGTCATGATGTTTTACCATGGCAACACAAAAGTAATTAATATACATAACATAGTTAAAACTTTTAGATACAGCTAGGCCATTGTGGAAGGGGTGTGTGTGTGTGTGTGTGTGTGTGTGTGTGTGTGTGTGTGTGTATGTGTAACAATTCTCAGAAATATAAAACTTCTTGGTGTTAAAATTCAGTTCTCATGAAAAGAGGCATTTAATAATCATGTGACGGAATTTTAAATTTATTGGTGGTAACTCATAATCTACTTTGAAGTTTCTATCTTTCTTTTGATCTTTCAAAAATCCAAGCACATATTTCAGTATTTTATCTTGTACACAGAGGCAACATGTAAACTTTTTAGTTTGATAGTAATGAATTACTTGGAAAACATACAGCCAGAATACCTTGTGTTCTTTAATTAGAAAGCCAGTAGACTATACCTTAAAAGTTATTTATATGGAGCCCTAATTTCTTTGTTGCCTTTGGTTTTCTATAGCTCTTGGATCAATTATTGTCATTTTTTTAGCAGCACACGAGAGACAGAATAATGCAAGGCTCAGACCTGGAACATCTGGAAGCAGGCTTATTGGCTTTGTGTTACAGCATTGTCTTGAGAAAATAATTAAATGTTCAATATTAGTTCCACTCATTTTTATTTATTAAGACATATTGAGATACTGCTTAGTGATATCAGGTTTGAAGACACAAAACAATTTCATGTAGACATTCTAAGTTAATGCACTACTGACATTTCACAACATTGAAATATAATGTCCAAATGTGTGACATTAATATCAAATTGCCATGTTCTTGTGTGTGTAATCATGACTTGTATTCATTTCATAATATATGTACATATATATTTTATATATTTTATAATATGTTGTATTTATTTCATATAATATTAAAGACAGTTTTATCATATTTGAGCTTATGTCTACAGTAATCATGATGTTAAGTGAATTATCATCAGCTTTCATTTTGGTCATCTGCCCATCTCTTGCCTGCACCAAAAACCTCATGAAAAATGATCTTTCTTTTTAAAATTATTTTTTAATATTAAAATTACATAGCATGTAAACTTTTATGGCTGGCTGCATGTGCTTGTTTCTTTCAGAGTTATTTTTGAATATTTAAAGAAGTGGTTACTCTAAGGATTCCTGGCCTATAACAGCCATGTGGTAAACACAACAAGGCACCAACAGAACAGTAGCATACAGAGGGCATGCCTCTTCATGTGGCTAAGTAAATCTCTGCCCACAGGTTCTATTAAAAGGAGACACCATGTGAAAGATGGTCTCTTTTTCTCTTCTGTTTCTCTCCCTTGTACTTGCCCAGCAAATCTGAATAAACTCTAGTGTGGTGCTGATAGTATGTGTGTCTGATCTCACACGGGAAACCAACAGTTACATGAACTTAATTCATTGCTATTAATTGCTACATAGAGCCTCCTCCAATTTTGACATTAAAATTTGGTTATTTCTTGACTCTTTGAAAAACAATTTATTTTGAATATTAAGTTACCAAAAATGATACTAGAAGGTAATGTAAGGATATGATTTTGTGCAAACCTAAGTGTTCTTCTTTCTGGGATGCATGCTGCAGAGGGTAGTCCAGCCTGTACCCTGTGGTGGACCAACTTCTGAAAGATTCAACCAGAATATTTCAGATTTGACTGTACCACTTTATACGTCCAGTAGGTATACATTGATTATCCAATTTCTGATCAGTCTTAATGAAATCTAATATATTTTTTAAAAAATTAAATTAAATCTATATTTCATAGATACATGAATACAAAATATGCACATATTATTGTAGCAGGAAACCAGAAGCTACTCAGGTAAACTCTGATGATATCAAGGAACTGGAGCTGGGTAGGGTGTGGTCAACTGGAAAGAGGCCCTGACGAGGAGAGAGCCTGACCCCTTTTTGACCTGTGGAGTGGTTAGGAAGGACCAATCAGTTTGGACCTCTCC
The DNA here is from genome assembly GCA_004025045.1 of Sigmodon hispidus. Lineage (NCBI taxonomy): Eukaryota > Metazoa > Chordata > Mammalia > Rodentia > Cricetidae > Sigmodon > Sigmodon hispidus. The sequence continues at coordinate 7,891 of PVIH01019821.1, forward strand.
TGTGCTCTGCTTTCTTCTCTCCCTCTCTGAATCTTCTTTGTACTGTAAGTGGCTTTGGAATAATAAACATTACCTGAATATATAAATATAGTGGCCTGATAAGTTCTGGGGTATATTATTAAGATGTTTTACATTGTTATGCATGCATTGCTTTTTGTTGCAACAAATCTCTTTTGTCTTTTCATCATTTGGATTATGTCTACACTGTGATTATTACACTATGTTCTATTACTTGAAGTTTTATGTTTTTTTTTATACCATACTTAAATCAATCAATGATTGTTAATTTTTAGGTTGTAAGGGGATTTTTTTTAAAAAGATTTCTTTAAAAAGAAGGCTATTATGTATTGTAAGCTGCCTACCAACTCACTTCATTTGAGAATGACCTTGTTCACTTGGCCTCTACCTTTTGAGTGCTAGAATGGGTACCTGTGTGAGCATGCTCATTGTTATGTGGTACTGAAAATGAATCCAGGGTACTATGATTGAGAGGCAAACATGTTGCCACCTGAGATCAACCTCTAGCCATTTAGGTTGTGCATTTTATATCCAAATTGATTTTATTCTTGAGCTCATTAATGTCTAAGTGTTGCCTCATTATTTATTGATAGTTCTTTTTTTCACCAAATATTTTTCCTTATGTTTTGAAAAGTGATTTTCTGTGATTATGAGAGTCTGTGTATCTCACATTTTCTACCACTGAACTTTTCTTAACAAAATCTATCTGCTGCATGTTTGAAGAGTGCTTTGATGTTTTGATATGGCCACAAAGATCTCCTACTTGAGTATCTTTGCTGAGTTCAATACTTTTAGCCCTCCCCCATAAACAGTTTAGAAAAATTTTTATTATGCCTGTAAAACCCCTTGTTAAACTGTGATATGAATTTTCACATATAAAGTAGCAATAAAATAATTTTATGACTGGGGGGTCACCACAATATGAGAAACTTTATTAAAGAGCTTCAGAATTAAGAAGGTTGAGAATCACTGTAATCTAGTTCGCATAGGTATATTGTTGTAGGATTTTTCCATTGAAGTATAGTAACTGGGAAAAGAAGTATACTGGTTATATGCATACATGTTTATGCAAATTTGTGCATATGTGTATGAATTTATGCATATATATGTGTGTGACTGTGACTAAGGCTATACATGTGTGTGTATAAGTTTGTGCATGTATGCATGCATCTACGCACACCATGACTATGTATATGTGTATGAGTGTGCAGCACATGTTCTGTGTGTATTGATATGCATATTATCACATTTTTGAGAGAGAGAGAGAGAGAGAGAGAGAGAGAGAGAGAGAGAGAGAGAGAATTTCAGGAACTGTATGAGGTTGTGGGAGTTCTCAACATGAAGTTCACATGGTCAGCTGGTTGACTGGAATTTCCCAGAAGATAACTGATTGTGCAGCAGCAGAAGTCCAGAGGTTGTTTGCAAGCAAAATCAGGCATAAAACTCAGACATATGATTTTCTCTGACCACTAAGGAATCAAAGTGACTTTGATAAAATAAAGATACTTAGATTACCACCAATGTTTGGAAGCAAAATAAAACATTTTGAAAATAGAAAACAAATTTTAGGAGAAACAAAAATAAAAAAAAATTTGAAACAAATGTTAAATACAAAATATCAAAATTTGAGAGAGCCTTAATAGTGGTACTGAGATGCTGGTGAGGGGCTCATCAATTAAAACCATGAACTACTCTTACAGAGGAGTAAGGTTTGGTTCCCAGAACTCATGTCAGACAGCTTACAATAGTGTGTAACCTTAGCTCCAGAGAGATGGGAGCTGATGTCTTCTGAGCTCAGCATGCACATGCAGTCATGTGCAAAACCCTCTATGCATATTCACACATTTATCCATGAGCAAAATTAAAATAACTTTTAAAAAAAGAAATGTATGAAATATTTAGAACAATAATTAATAATCTTAATAGCTCAAGAAATAAAAAAAAATCCTCAAGGCCAATTAAGCCTTATGTTTACAGAGAAAGGAAATGCTAAAGAGATATTAATAAAATGTTAAATACGTAGTGATAAAGAGAGATGAATAGGTTAATAACAAAATAAAATTGTTAAGATCCTTGAGTAGAAAACAGAAGACATAAGATCAAAATGAAAGGTTTCCAATGCAAAAGTTAAGGAAAAATGGAGGGTGATTCAGAGACTTTATAGACATTGAAAGAAAGAAAAGAATTATATATGTGTGTGTATGTGTGTATGCAAGTATTCACTAATAAATTTAAGACCTTAGATAAAATGGAGAAAACTGCTTCAGTACAGAAGCCCAGTTGATTCTCTTATTTCCAAACATACAACATAGTATATAAGCAGGTGTACATTTGTGTGTGTGTGTGCACAGACACATGTGGACAAAACCTCTAAATGAAAAAAATAATTTGATTCTTTTAAAATTTCATGACATAGATGTGCCATTTTTTATCTATTCCTCTTTAGGTGAATAACCAGACTAGATGCACATTTTGGCCACTGTGATGACTACCATGGTAACCACGAATATATAAGTAGTTATATTTTTCACTGAATTTTTGAAATTCTTTAGGAATGGAAGAGCTGGATCATATGGCAGTTAGACTTTTAGCTTCCTGAGGAACTTTCAAGTTGAATTCTATAGTGGCTGATTCAGTTTCTATTCTCATAAGCAGTCATAGAAGCTTCACTTTTCCAACATATTTATCAGGATTTGTTGCAGTTTTTGATTTCTCAATTAGAGCCATTCTGGGTGGGATAAAATAGAGTTTTAATTAATGTTTCCCAGAAGGCTAAACATTTTAAAATATTTGTTGGTCGTCTCTATTTATTCTTCTAAGAACTGCCTATGTGTTTCATTAGCCCATTTACTGATTGGGTAAATTTCTTTTCCTTTTTATTCAGGTTTGAGAGTTCTTTATAGATTTTGTCAGATTCATAGTTGGCTAAGAGTCCCACATTCTACATGCTGTATCTTCATTCTATTTGTTGATTTCATTGTGCAATCCCATTTCCCAGTTTGGATAATCATTTTCTATGCTATCAGAATCTTTTTCAGAAAGTCTTTGCCTGGTCTAGTACTACTAAGCATTTTTTTTTCTGTTTTATTTCTTTTGTTTTGTTTTGGTTTTGGTTTTGAATTTTGTTTGTTTCTCTATGTCAATTTCAGAGAAAAGTCTTTTGTTAAGATGAGATCTTTGAACAATTTTGAATTATTAAAGGGGCTGTCTTGTTTTTTTCCAGTGTGTGTTTTTGACATCTTTGTAAAAGACTAGGTGGCTGAATCTTTGTGGATTTATTTCTGCATCAGTAATTCTATTTTATTGATGTATATATCTGCTTTGTGTCAGTGCTACAGTTTTGTTTGTTTGGCTCTGTAGTATAATTTGACATCAGGTATTGAGATACTACAGGGAAGGTCTTTCTACCTTTTCATTTGATATCTTTTGTACTTCTGTCTGAATTTTAGGATTTAGTCTGTGAAGGGTGTCATAGTAATTCTGCTGGAGATCTCATAGGCTATTCTGAACATTTTGGTAATATAGAACTTGCCATGACATAATTCAGCCAATCAATGTGAGTCAAGCAAGCATAGATAACATCCTATTAATCTGATTTAGGCAGTACAGTATTA
>PVIH01019821.1:11622-34385 GCA_004025045.1 Sigmodon hispidus
TTTTTTTTTTTTTTTTTTTTTTTTTTGCCCTCTCAACAACCATTAAACTTTGGCAGAGCTTATTTTAGCATACTCCTGTTATATCTGGAAACTGAATGTAGAATGATTGATCCAGCCTGAAATGGTTTGGTGTGCCTTCATAATAAGGCAAGTTCTATCCTCAAAGTAAACTTTTAGAGATTACCATCTATTTACCATCTTATGCTTATGCATAATTGGGAGTGTGTATGATTAGAATTAGATGTATTATGTGAAGAGACATGCACAGTGGAGAAGTGGTTATATGAATTAATCTGTCAACCAAAAGAGAATAAAATCCTTACAAACCAAATTTCACTTCTTTCTTCACCTCATAAAAGGAATTCATAAATAGTAACTGATGCCCCTATGTGACTTCACTCATGTGACCCATTGTCAATCTGTATTCCTTTGTACCTCTACTATTTTTGTGCTTTGAATAATATTTCTTCACTACTCTGAAAATTTGTAGGTGTTTATTTCAATGTGTTGCAGGAAATAACTTTTCAAAACTTGGAAAGACCCAGTCTTGATCCTGACATATGATAATGACATGTCCTAGCTACTTCAATTCTTTCTTCAGGGCCTTGAAGTTTTCATTTTAAAGAGTTTTTTCATCCTTAATTGTATGTGTTCCTATGTATTTTCTAATGTTTTGAAGGTATTTAAGTGAAATTTCTTTCTATGTTCTTCTGTAGGCTCATTGTTGGAATACAGAAAAGAAATCAACTAGCTTGTATGGATGTTGTATTTCTTTCCATTGATGAATAAGTTTAACAGATCTAATAATTTTCTAGTGGATCCTTAAGAGTCTCAAGTATAGGATATCATCTTCACACAGAGATAATTTAATTACTTCCTATTTATACATCTTTTATTTCTTAAGTCTTTGGAGACTGTGTTGATTAATAACATAGAGATTGTACACACTTGTTTTGTTACTGGCTTTAGAAGAAAATCATTCAGTTTTTCTTCATTTAATGATATAATAACTACAGATTTTGCCATATGTTGTGGTTTGATTTTTATGTTCTTAATTTTGTCAAGGTTTTTAACATTAAATAAAATTGGACTTTCTCAAAGACCTTTTCTCTGTCCATCAAGAAGGTTATAAAAAATTTTTCTTGTCTCTATGTGTCTTCTTTATTGTATTTTTGATTTGCATTTGTTGGGTCTACCTTCCATACCAGTAATAAAATATACAAAACTCACTAATAGATGAGGCATGACCATAGAGCAGGAAATGGCAAAATGTATGTAGAGTAGTATGAAATAAAAATTTTGCTTTGGGAAAAATGTAGAAGATGTCATGAATTTGCATATTACACTGCACAAGGGTGCTGTCAACCTCACTGTTAGTATTATTTCCAGTATACATCCTACCAGAGATGGACACCAGTGATGGACACTGTTATCTCAGTTTAAAGTGAGTTTGTAAGTGGTAACCTTCAGTTAAGGACAATTATGTTCAATGACAAATTCACCAAAAAATTCCATTTACAGGGGAATAAATAAATAAATAAATAATGCACTGTCTTAAAAAACAAACAAAAAAAACTACACACAAAAATTGGAAAATACAGCAAGTATTGCTACTTTGATATTTACTGCAAAACCAATTTTGTCTTAGCACAAAAATGATTTTTTAAAAAGCTCTGTAAAGCACTTAGATTATCCTTTATGAATATAGCTATAAATATTCTTAGCATAAGTTTTAGTAGCAAATCAAATGTACCCAAATAGAAGCAATGCAGAAATTTAAAGCAGATTTGGTATTGTTAAAATAAGCCAAGGAATAACAAAATAGTACTGGTGTAAATACCCAAAGGTCCAAGTAATAGCACACCCTGGGGAAAAAAATCTATATTTTTATAGTCCTCCAGTGTTTGAGTTTTCTAGTACAATACAAACACAATGCTCTTTTTTGGTAGAAAAAAATGAACTATCTCAACACCAAGTATTCAAATTCTATAAAGAATTTTGATATAAGGCCTAAAACAAAAAAATTATTAGAAAAAGAAGAACAGCACAAACCTCCTAAACCTTATTTTTAGCAACAACTTTTCAATATAAAGTGAAAATTATAGGCAATGAAGAGAAAAATAAAGTAATTTCATATTAAACAGAAAACTTCAATACAGAAGAGAAACTACCTTTAGAGAGAAAAAATAATCAGTGGAAATGAAAAAAAAATACAAAAATTATGTATCTGGTAATAAGTTAAGACTCAGCCTGTAGATAGAATGTACGCACCTCAATTAAACAATCAGACTTACAAATAGGCAAAGTGTTTGAGTAAACCATCTAATAAGAAGGTGCACATTTCACTCTAAAACAGATAAAAAGATGTACAACATAAGCTATTTTGAGGGGAATACAGCTCAGGCTTACAAGAATTTACCACTTTGTTCTTGCTTTGGTTTCTATAACCAGAAACAAGTTATCAGTAAATGGAGAGATGGCTCACTGATTAAGAACACATCTGCTCTTCCCTAAATTTAGGTTTGGCTCCCAGAATGGAAGTACTGCTTCTCCATCATCTATAACTCAAGTTTCAGGATCCAAAGGACCTGTTTCTGAACTCGGAAGATATTTTTCTTATGCAGGAAACAGAATCGGTGTACATTGACTTATGAATGGAGGAAGAAACACAAGATAAATCAGCGTCTGTACATTAGGAACTCCAAACTATTTTGACATGGTTGAAAATGGAAGACTAATTACAATCACTCTATGGGAAATCTAAAAGTGATTTATAGAAACCAAGAGCACTATGCAGCCTGTAATTGGTAGACAGAAAGAAAAGACTTTGATTAAGGTTCACACTGCATCATTTGTTCAAGCAAGTTCTGATCATTTCATTCACAGTATTTCTATGATAATCAGTAGCAAGACAGTTTTAGATGTTAGTTTTTCCAAGAAAATAGATTTTAGTCTTCTTACTACATATTACACAAAAACAGGAAAGGGAGTGGGAGCTGTCCGAGGCAACAGATAGGCTTGATTCATCTTACAGTGTTTCCGTTTTCAAAGCCCCCAAATTTCACCTTAAATATGTATGACTTGTATTTTATAGTTACACTTCAATAAGCAGAAAAATTAAAGATAATACATTAAGAAAAAAATATGAGTATGTGTTCCAAACTATAAACATCCAAATAAAAAGAGAAGGATAAGAAGGAACAGCTGGTGTGTGTGTGTGTGTGTGTGTGTGTGTGTGCGCGTGCACACAAGAATTGGGAGGAGGAGGTTGGACAGAGGAGGAAGAAGCTCACTCACATCAAGCTTTAGGTCCAGCTGAAGAAAGAGGGGGAGAGAGTATATGAGCAAAAGGATCAGGATCATGAGGAGGAGACCCACAGAGATGACTGACCTGAGCTATTGGGAGCTCACTAACTCTGAAATAATCACTGATGAACCTTCATGGAAAAGAAACCCTCCGAAGCAGTTTGTGGAGCCTCATGCTATAGGATCCAGAGTATATTCCTGGTGCATGAACTGACATCTCGGAACCCATTCCCTACAAAGGAACACCTAACTCAGCCTTGATACTGGAATGAGGAACTAGGACCTGACTCAACTGGATATGCCAGATAGAACTTACTCAATTTGGAGTTTCTTGTACTTTTTGGGTAAGGGATGGGAGGATGAGGTAGGGGGAGGCAGAGGGAGGGCTGGGAGAAGGAGAAGAATGTGAAGGGGTGGAAGATATAATAATAAAAAATTATTAAAAAGAAAAGAAAAAAGGATAAGGAAAATTTCAGCATTCTAATTTTAAAACAAAAAGTAAATCTCAAAAAGTGAGAATATAATCATATTCTCTAAATCTAGAGTCACTTTAAACAAAACAAAACAAACAAAAAAAGCAAAGCATGCCCAAGCTGCAAGTCACTACCACTGAACAGGTTGGGACTGGAAACACCTTGGACTGACAACTTGAATCCCACTCCCTCCTAGAGGAGCACCTGACTCAGTCTTGATGTTGGGGGAAGAAAACTGGATTTGCCAGGAGTGGAGGCTGAACTAAGCAATACTGGGATGTCGGGACTTTGGGACAGCCTGCCCATGGGGCAGATGGGGAGATGTGGAGAAGAAAGAAGGACCTGATGTAGAGGGAGGAGGAAGGGACCTTGATTAAGGATGTACAGGGATAGAAAATGTGACCTCTTCATTCATAATAAAAATAAGAAAGAAAAAAAAAAGATTGCAATTTTAGATGGAATGATGAGAAAATATGTGTCTCAGGAGATGGCATCCAAAGAATGGAAAAGGTAGGAAGCAATCCAGTAGGGCATCTTGAAAACTCACATGCTAGTTTGGAAACTTCTCAAAATCAAAGAAGACTTTACTCGAGAATATATGAAATCTGCTATGCATCTGAACCTTTGTGGTTGACAAGAGATAGAAGGAGAAGACCAGAGGCCTGGCTTCATTGAAAATGGCTTATCAATGTTTACCATGAGTGAAAAATAAAGTCTTTTGAGAATTTGAAGTAGAGGTCAGAAGCAATCTGATTTGTATTTTAATAGGATCTTAATATCTTCTATTTTGATATTACATTGGATAAGTAAAAAGAAAAAGATCTGCTAAGGAAAACCAGCGACAAGAATAGAGAAACAGTCCCTGTAAAGATGAACATAAGAGATTGCTATGGTGGAGACAGTGAGAGTAAACCTACCACAGAGAGTGTCTAAAAGGACAGGTGAATGAATTTACATTAAGGAGAGATACATTTCATCTCCTAATTAACTTTAGATGTTTGGAATAAAATGCTCAAAAAAAAAATCCAGAAAATGAAAAAGTTGGTAAATTTAAATTATGTGGTCTCAATAACATAACTACTTTAGAGTACTTTCAAGTAAGTTAGAGCAAAGCTGCAATAGACATTTTTCCTAAAATTGTTTATAGTGTAAGTCAATTGTTAAGAGCTTGGTTTATGAAGGTACAATATGCATGTGATGTAAAATCTTAGCTAAGGCAATTAGTAACAATACAATGCTCTATACACTACATAAAATAGTCTCCTTACTCATCTATAATAACCTGTAACAAAGCTTACATTATATCATCCTGAGTACATATGAAGAATTTCTTTTGTGATTCTTAAACTACATTAAATACTAGCTAAATTTAAAAAAAAAGTAATTATAATACATCCATGGTTAATGTTACACTTGGTGATAAAATAGTTAATGCTTTCCTATAGAAATCAGAAACATGTCTACTTTTGTGATTTTGTGAAAATGTTGTACCACAGTTATAAAAGTGTAAAAAAGAAGAAGGATAAGTGGAATTCACGAAGGAAAGGGACAATTCAGCTTTTCTGCCTGCACAGATGGCATGGTCTCCTATGGCTATAATCCTATAGTACCACACACAGACATGCTATTAAAACCAAATGAAGATGCTATCAGTCCATGGACAATCTAAACAGGATGGAATCTCCACTTTCATGTAAATGCTACTGATGAAGATCTCACTCATCTTTAGGATAAAGTTATATTCATCCATGTACAGAAACATGTATACATTTCCGTGCTCAGCTATCATGCTTAACCACATAAGCATGCACAGTTCCTATATGTTATTAAAAAGAAAACTAATTTTTACTTTAGGCAATTCTTCAAATGATGATTTTATTACATCATCAATTGATAGACAATCCATATTTTGACATACACCTGCTAATTCTCAGTTCTTAGCAGGTGGCACAAGTGAGCACTCATTTATTCAACAAATGCTTCATTCATTTTGACTCTAGACCCTGCAGCCTGCTTTCCCTACTAACTGGGCAGGCCTGCTCTCTTGGATTGCTCCTCTCAACATTTTACCACTGCAAATACAAATGCCACTTGGATTTTTCTAAGGGATTACATCAGCATTTTTTCCTAAGAATTTCCTCCGTTTTTATGCTGATTTTTGTAGCATTTACATTCTTATCATTGTCCTCCACCCCAGTTAACCTGGCCTTCAATGAAAGCTTCAATGTGGTTATAAATGCCTCATACATAACATACTAAAAGAGTTATCTCCACACCTTTTTTTCACCTATTTTGTGTGTTAATGTGGAGTCCACACTTTTTTAACATCCCTTCACTGCGGGGAGTGTTAAGGAAATCTAGTTTTTTTTTTCTTTCAAAGATACAGAGTACCTGCTCATTTAATGTCACATTTCATCAGTTCACTTCAAAACTATCTACATTCTTTCTTCTCTCTTAATGCTCCCTGCAGTAATGCCTTTCTTGCTGTTCCTGCCTCACTGAACATACTGACAAATGCAGGTCAGCATCAGTGTGCACAACTCTGGGAAAAGCTATATTTGCATTTCTCCAAGGATTAACATGTCTCAATATGATGTAAGTACTACATATATGTGGTGAGGCTAATTAAATATTGAATCACACAGGGAAGTCTCAACTGTAAAACGATGAAAAGCAATTCAGAAACCTTGGTTGAATTTTCCCATCTTTACTATTTTGACAACTCTAAGCAATTAAAGAAGCAGGTTTGTTTTAACAGTGGATGATTTTATAAAATCACACATGATCACTTTGGACAAGACAGCTGTGCTCACAATGGTTGCTTTCCATCCCTAGAAGATCAGCTGATACAAGAAAAGTAGGCAACAACACATACAGGTCAAAATAAAATGCTGTATTTTTGTTGTTGTTCTTGAAAAGCCCTGAGAGTCAGTCAGAGAAAATGTAGATGCCAATGACTCTCAGGTAGTTCCAACATGCAGGTGCCTAAACATTTTTCAGAGTTAATTTTATTAACTCAAATATTCATGAAGTTATTTTTCAATATTTTTGAAGTTGTGTTTTTAATGAAATATAAATTATTTTCTGTAATGCACTGCAAAAAGCAAAACTCAGAATTTTACTTTAAAAAGAGGGCATTTTCAATTATATAAGGTCTAACTCAAAGTGTAACCTTCAGCCTTATAAAAAAAAAAAATAGAGTCAACTCTAATCCCTCAACGAAAAAGACAGGCTAGCAATTGGACAACTTTTGAAGGTTAACAGGGATTTTCCAGAGAGAGATATGCTAATTGACAGACATATTTAAAAGTCTAAAATAAACTTCAAAGATTCAAGATCATTCTCCACATATGAAATTCAAATTTTCAAGGGAAAAATAAATACATGACAATGTAAAAGAAAGAATAAAGAGAATATGTTGTTTTTAGACCTGATGTTATGACATTTTTGTGAAGAAATAGACTTATTAATCTTAACATGTCAAACCTACTAAACCTCTCTTAAAATAGCTCAAAACTATTGACGTTCTCAAAAATGTCCTTTTCATTATTTTAATTTTCAAAAGTAAAATGTTGGGATTAGCCCTGTTTTCAACATATACAGTAGTAAACAATAACAGCATAATGGTAAATTAAAATAATAATACCAGTGACCTTCTCCTCTGGAAAAGCAATGAACACTTGGTCAAAATGTTTAGAGTTAACATATTGAGAGCTCAGTCAACAAAGCAAAAGCTTGGAAAAAAAACTGGACACTGACCAAGGATTAAATGGGCTATTAAAAAATAAAAAATAAAGAAAAGAAAAGGAAGGAAGAAAGGAATGAAGGAAGGAAGAAAGGAAGAAAGGAAGGAAAAGAGACCATGAAGTTGTGGGGGAGATGGTGGACTATGTGAGCAGAGATCCAGAATGTTCTGGAGAGAGGTGTGATAAAAACACATTGTATGCATGTATGAAGTAATCAAAAAATAAGCAAAATGTATTATATTTTAAAATATTTTTAAAAAGAGTAAAGCCCAACTTCCATACCAGAATTTTAGAGAAATGTTGCTCATTACCAGTATTGTGTACTCTGTGTGTGTGTGTGTGTGTGTGTGTGTGTGTGTGTGGTATTTGTGTTCTTTACTTAGGTAACACCTATAAAATCCCTGGTAGGTCAGTTTTCTTTTTCATCAACTCTGAACTCTCAGGGGAAATATATTTCTAAGGCTTATCTGTAAAACAGAAGAAGGTGTTTTTATAGATTTAGCCCTTTACCACCAAACCATATGTGAATCAGTTTTAATAAGTCAGTTTCATTTCTACTTTGATTTAACATTTTAAAAGTGAAAATATTGAATTTACTAAAATGTTGAAAGAAATTTTTACCATACATATGTGTATGTAGAATTTACCATTTTACCATCAATATTTTCAATAATTTCTTTACCACATGTCAATTCTTTGATCCACTGTCACTTTTATTATTTAGACATTGCAAAATAAATTGCAACACTTACCCATGCATCATCTTAAGAAGATTTTAGCTACTTCACTATAATGTTTTTATATATAAGGATTTGTTGTACTTTAAATAATATTGGTTTGTGCTATTCTGAAAAATTTTAACAATTTTCTGAATTTTCATAACTAATTCTAAATGTTTTTCTATCACTCAAACAAAACTTCGTTTTTCTTTTTATCATTAGACCTAATAGTTAACTTTTAGATCTTTTCATCTGTGACCTCACTTTCCAAAGTGACTTGTCTGTTGTCACTTCTTCTATGTTTATTTGTATTTTATGTCTGAATGTCTCAGCATGCAGCACATGTCTGCAGGAGGCCAGACGGGGAAGAAAGAACCACTGCAACTGAAGTTACAGATGTAGTGAGCCTCCACGTGTGTGGTACGAGCTGATGCATCTGGTCTGTAACAACAGCCAGGTATTTTAACTCCAGCCTCATATTGTCACTGATGGAGAGCTCTGCTGTTTAAAGTAGCAGTCTATTATATCCAAATGGCTCTCTGAGAAGGAATTCTTCCCCCCAGCAGGGCTTCTAGCTCTCTGCCTGACCTCATTTGAAAACTGTCCCTGAACCTGAATGTTTAACCTCATTATTGTTTTTTTTTTTTAATTTTATATACTAACCACAGTTCTTCTAGCCCTTCCTCCCACTTTTCCCCTAGCTTTCCCTAAACCTTTATACATTCCTCAATGAGGATAAATTCTCCCACGATGAGTCAAAAAATCTGACATAGCAAGATGAGGCAACACCAAAGCCCTCCCCCCTGTATTATGGCTGAGCAAGTTATCTCATTATAGGAAAATACACTCCAAAAGGGCTGTTCATGCACTAGAGATAAAGCCTGGTTCCAACTGCTAGAGGTCTCACAAATAGCACAAGCCGCACAACTGTTATCCTCATTCAGAGGCCCTTGTTTAGTCTCATGCAGGTTCCCTAGCTATCAGTCCAGAGGGTGTGAGCTCCCACTAGCTCAGGTGAGATGCCTCTGTAGATTTTCCTATCATGAGCTTGATCATTTTGCTCATATAATCCCCTCTCCCTCTTTTTGACTGGACTGGGAGCTCTACCCAATGCTTAGCTATGGATCTCTGTATCTGCTTCCTTCAGTTGCTAGATGAAGGTTCTATGATAATAATTAATAGGGTTGTATCAATTTGATTCAGGAAAAGACTAGTTCAAGTATCCTTGTTATAATTGCTTGGAAGCTTAACTAGGTCATCCTTCTAGATTCTTGGAAACTTTCCTAGCACCAGGTTCCAGGTTTCTCTTTAACTTCTCAATGGCTCTCTCTATGAATATATCTATTTCATCACTCTTCCTCTCTGTCTCTCTCCCAACTCAACCGTCCAGTTCCCTCATGTTCTTTCTCACCTGTCCTTACACATTGTCCCCCATGCTTATAATTTACTCAGGAGATCTCTATTTCCCCTTCCCTGGAGGAATCCATAAATGTCTCTCTTAGGTCCTAGCTTCTCTGGGGTTGTGGATTGCTGCCTGGTTATCCTTTGCCTTAAATCTAATACCCCCTTATGAGTGAGTATGTACTATGTTTTTCTTTCTGGTTTGGGTTACCTCATTCTGGATGTTTTTTTTCTAGTTTCCATCCATTTGGTTGCAAATTTCAAGAAGGCATATGTGATGATATATTGTATATTTAATAAAACCAGTCTGGAATATCAGAGAAGATATCTATTCATAATCAATCTGGGAGGATCAGAGAGAGGTAACTCACACCTTTAATTCCAGCACAAGGAAAGACCAGGAGTGGTGACCTATGTCTTTTGTCCCAGCAGATGTGAGTTTGAGGCCAGCTTGGTTTACAGAGGGAATTTTATGCTCCCAGGCAGGCAATGGTGGTGCCATGAATTAATCCCATAACTTCAAAGACAGAAAATCTTTCTGTGTTTCTGTGAGTTCAAGGCTAACTACCAAATAGTAGTAGCCCATACTTTTAATCTTAACCTGGATGTGATACAACTATGTGAAGAAGATATTTAAGTCAGATGTAGGAAGACAGATTGGGTAGTAGAAGTAACAAGAGGCGAAGCTGAGAAGGCTGAAAGATAGTTGGGTGAGATTTAACTGTGGTATTTCCTCTCTTTAATATTCCAGCCTTTCCCCAATATCAGGCTCTGAGTTTCATTTTTTACAACCAGAATTCATGCAACAGGCATTTTTTTCTGCTGAGTAATATTGCATTGGGTAAATGTACCATTCTTTTGTCCATTCTTTAGTTGGAGGATATCAAGTTCTTGCTATTATATATGAATAATGCTGTGAAAGCAAAACCAACACCATACTGAGAGCAAGCCTCCATGATGACCAGGAGCTGAACTTGGGCCCTAAAAATGTTCTGTGACAACAGAATTCAAAGCAAACATCCCAGATATAGTCAAACAAGAGGCTTACAGTAAAATTTAACAATAGCCAGATGTTTCTGCAGACATCACATATGTTGCCAAAAATTTTTTCAATGTTCCATAAGCATTAGCAGTTTAGCACCTATAGCATGACCAATAACTTTAAAAGATTACTTCACTCTGTGTCCACTCATCCAATCCTAGAATGCCAAGACATACAAATCCCTGCTTGTGCGTTTTTCCCAATATAAGCCTTTTGTAAACAAGGCTCAAAGCTTCTTACTTAATTCACTTGGAGAGTGCAGGAAAGATGCCCTTAGCTGGAATAAAGAAACTTTTCTTTTTTTCTCATCTGGAAGTTGGTAATATGATTTTGTTGGGAGGTTTCTAGATGCAGGCATAACAGCTGCTATGAACATAGTTGAACAAATGTCCTTGTGGTATAAATGCACATCCTTTGGGTATAAACCCAAGAGTGATATTGCTGGATCACAAGGTAGACTGATTCCCAGTTTTTTGAGAAACTATCACACTGATTTCTAAAGTGGCTGTACAAGTTTACATTCCCACCAGCAATGGAGGAATGTTCCCCTTACATTATATCCCATTAAGCATAGGCTGTCATCAATGTTTTTGATCTTTTCCATTCTGATTGGTATAAGATTATATCTCAGAGTTGTTTTGATTTGTATTTCCTTGATGGCTAAGGATGTTGAGAATTATTTAAGTGTCCTTCAGCCATTTGAGATTCTTCTGTTGATAATTCTGTTTGGATCTGTATCCTATTTTTTAATTGGATTATTTAATATTTTGAAATCTAGTTTTTTGAGTTATTTATTTATTTTAGAGATCAACTCTATGTCAGATGTATGGCGGTAAAGATCTTTTCCCAGTCCCTAGGCTGTCTTTTTGTCTTATTGAATGTTTTCTTTGCCTTACAGAAGCATCTCAGTTTCAAAAACCCCATTTATTAATTTTAGCTTTCAGTGTTTTTGCTACTAATATAGTATTCAGGAAGTGTTATCCTGTGCCAATGCATTCAAGGCTGTTTTCCGATTTTTCTTCTATCAGGCTGAATATAACTGGATTTATGCTAAGGTCCTTGATCCACTTGAACTTGAGTTTTGGGCAGGGTTATAGATATGGATCTATTTGCATTCTTCCACATGCTATAATCTATCAAGTTATAACAGCATCATTTGTTGAAGATGATTTCTTTTTTCATAGTATACTTTTTGCTTTTTGTCAAAAATCAGGATGTACATAGGTGTGTGGATTAATGTCAGGATCTTCAATTTGATTACATTGATTAACTTGTCTGTGTTTATGTTAATATCAAGCTGTTTTTCTTACTATATCTCTATAGTATAGCTTAAAGTCAGGGATGGTGATGCTTCCAGAACATTCATAATTGTACAGGTGAGTTTTGGCAATCTTAGTTTATTGTTTTTTCAGATAAAATTAGATATTGTGGACTATATTGTGTTGGGATTTTGATAGAGATTACATTAAATCTATAAATTGTTTTTGGTAAGTTTGCCATTTTTACTATAATGATTCTACTTATCCAAGAGCATAAGAGATCTTTCTATTATCTGATATATTCTTCAATTTTTTTCTTCAAAAGCTTAAAGTTGGTGTTATCCAGGTCTTTTACTTGTTTAGCCAGAGTTACCTCAAGATATTTTTATGTTATTTGTGGCTATTGTAAAGAGTGATGTTTCCCTGATATTATTTTCAGCCTGTTTATCATTTTTCTATAGAAGCTATTGACTTTTTTTTTAGATAATCTTGTAAATTCCTATAAGTGTGTATTAGATGAAAGAATTCTCTGGTAGTCAAAACCTGGTAGTTTCTGTTAGTTCTGGGGTCACTTATGTATTTTGTCATATCTTCTGCAAATAGCAAAAGGTTGACTTCTTCTTTTTCAGTGTGTATCCTCTTGTTCTCTTTTTGTTGTCTTAATGTTCAAGCTAGAATTTCAAGTACTGTATGGAATAGTGGAATAGGTATGGAGAGAGTGAACAGCCTTGTCTTGTTCCTGATTTTACAGGCATTGCTTTGAGTTTCTCTTCAATTAGTTTGCTGCTGGCTATTGGCTTGCTGTATATTGCCTTTATTATATTTAGTTATATTCCTTGTATTCCTGATCTCTCCAGGGCCTTTATCACGAAAGGCTGTTGAATATTGTGAAAAGCTTTCTTAGCATATAATGAGATTTCTTTTTCAATTTGTTTATATGGTGGATGAAATTGAAAGATTTTTGTATGTTGAACCATTCCTGCATTTCTGGGATGAAGCCTACATGATCATGGTGCACATTTTTATTATTCTTATATTTTTGAATTTGGTTTGCTATTATTTTATTGAGAATTTTTCCATCAATTTTCATAGGGAAATTGGTTTGTATTTATTTCTTTGCTGCATCTTTGTGTGATTTGGGTATTAGGGCGAATGTAGCCTCATAAAAAGAGGTTAGTAGTGTTCCTACTGTTTAAATTGTGTTGAACAAATTGAGGAGTATTGACGTTAGCTCTTATTTAAATTTCTGGTAGAATTTTGTGTTGAAACCATCTAGTCCTGAGCTGCTGTGCTGCTGCTGCTTCTTCTTCTTCTTCTTCTTCTTCTTCTTCTTCTTCTTCTTCTTCTTCTTCTTCTTTCTTCCTCTTCTCCTCCTCCTCCCCCCTTTTATTTTGAATGGGAGACTTTAAATAACTGCTTTTATTTCCTTAGGGGTTATGTATCTATTCAAGTTGTTTATTTGGTCTTGATTTAATTGTTGCATGTGGACTTATCCAGAAAATTGTCTGTTTCATTTTTGGTTTTCCAATATTATGGAGTACAAGTTTCTGAAGTATGACCCATTGTTTCTCTGGATTTCCTTGGTGTGTGTTCTTATATCCTTCTTTTCATTTCTGATTTTGTTAATTTGGATATTCTCTCTCTGTCTTTATCTTAGTTTGCATAATGGGCTGTCTATTGTGTTGATTTTCTAAAAGAACCAACTTTTTGTTTTATTTACTCTTCATTCTATTCTCCTTGTTTCAATCTTTTTCTTTTTTATTATTATGAATAAAGAAGTCACATTTTCTATCCCTGTATGTCCTTAATCAAGATCCTTTCCCCTCCGACCAGATCAGGTCATTCTTTCATTTCCACATCTCCACATCCCACCCCTGGGCAGGTGATCCTAAGGTCCTAAGGTCCTGATATTGCTTAGTTCAGCCCCCACTCCTGGCAAATCCAGTTTTCTTCCCCCAACATCAAACTGAGTCAGGTGTTCCTCTAGGACTAGTGGGATTCAAGGGGTCAGTCCAAGGCGTTTCCAATCCCAAGCTGTTCAGTGGTTGTGGTTTGCAACTTGGACATGTTTAGCTTTTTTTGTTTATTTTGTTTAAATCCCTCTATTGTGTCCTTTTTGCCAGAGATTCTATTTTTCTTTTCTTTTTTTCTTTCTTTTTTTTTGCATTTTTGGTTATGCTTGTATGTATAGTCCTAGTTCATTTACTCAGAATTTTTATTTTTTAGTATTTTCTTAGTTTCTATCTTCTTCATTGCTTCTATTTCATTTTTCAAGTATCGAGTTGTTTACTTTACCTGCATGATTTTTTCTTTGGCTTTAAGAGGTTTATTGATTTCTTCAATTATTTTTTTCTCCTTCCTTAATTTTTAAGGAGTTTTTTTTTATTTTTTCTTTAAGAACTTTTATCATCCTCATAAAGTTATATTTAAGATTGTTTTCTTCTGCTTCTTCTATATTGTGATATTTAAGTCTTGCTGTTGTAGAACTACTAGTTTCTAGTAGTAAAATTGTTATTGTTGTATATATTCTTGCAGTGAGGTCTACCCAACCGGAGTCTATGTCTCAGGGTCTGTTCTTGGTTCAATCTACTTTGGCTGTGTCTGTGTCTCAGGAAGCCATTCCTGGTCTAATCTGACCTCTTGGTCCTATTGAAGCTGACAGATTCTGTATCTCAGGGGGATCTTTGAGATTCAGCATGATGAGTTCGTAGGTGGGAAGGGTGGGACCTAATGGGAAAATATTGGTGGGGAGGCTTGCCCATAGGATTCTTCCCTGCCAGCCTTCAACTGGGGAAGCAATAGATTGCCTGATTTATCTTAAGAGCAAGTTTTGACACAGTTCCCTACAAATGTTCCTCCTCCTGCTGTTCATATGATAGTCAGCTATTTTGCTCTAGCTGTATGGTAGGTCAATGCTGCCAAATACAAATAGGTGATTTCTCAGCCACTGTCCCCATCCTATAGATTCCCCTTACTCTGAAATAAAGTTAACCTGTAACACTGAGGAAGACTCTCAGAAAGCTTCTTTCTTTATATTCATAGCTATCTGCACTCTGCTAGCAGCTTCTGCTCCCTCCTTCCTTAGGATTGGGGGCCAAAGTTCTTGGAGGAGGAAGGAGACCTACATCACTCCTCAGAGTACATGTGCTTATAAAACATATATAAATGATCTATCTTGTTTACCTTCCAGAAGCAAAATTTTGGCTTTGGGCTTGTTGTTTTTTGTGTTATTTTTGTGTAACAAGAGACACTGTGTATTTCAATAGCAGTGAATCAAAATAAATAATAACACAGATGAAAGATGGTATTGGATTCTATGATTTCTCAGGAGAACAAATAGACACTAATCAAAACTGAAACAAGTTCTTAAATCAGAGATACAACATAGGGATTAGTACTTGAGAAAAAAAAACAAAATTATTGATCAAGTCTGAAATATGACAGCTTTGAAGAAAAGATGTTCAGCCATTGTTGAAAAATGCTGCAACCATGTTTACTGAGAGTTAACATGATCATTCTAAGAAATATTGTATACTAAAGAACTGTTTTGACATTTGAAAAGTGTGATGCACAAAGCCATATAAATAATGACCATTAATTATTATAACACCAACTACATCTGTGGTCAACTTATTTTGGTCTTATCTGGTCTAGTCTACATATAAGTAACTATATTTTATTGTTGAAGGAAGAAACATAATAAAGCAATGAGATTGATTATTTTTCCCATGATGACTTCTCTGTTATTGGTATTGGGAAGTTGAATGTTGTTGTTACTAGCACCTTAGAGAGCAGTGGCCTTGGAATTGTATAGTGGATAGAAATTGAAAGAGTTCTGAGACATTCAATTTTTATTTTAAAACAAGCTTAGTTTCTTCAGAGAGTGCTCTTAAGAAAAGTATGAACATAAAATTACTCAGGAGAACCCAGGCAGAAATGTTGCACATATTTTTGGCACCAGAAGAAAAGCAGACCTGTTACAAACCAGTGGAAGAGACCTAGCTGCTTTGTGTCTGAATGTTTTAGGGAGAAGTAGATTATGGGAATTCATAAACTTGGCTCTTGAACTGATGAGATTCTAATCAATGCATTGCAGGTGTGATCAAGTTTCTCCTTATAGATTTTAGTAAAATGCAAGAGGAAAGAATAAACTGAGGTGCTAAGCAAAACCAAAGTTAAAACAAATAAACAAACAAACAAACAAAGAACCCTCATGATTTGGAAAATTCTCCTTGTATCCAGAAAACACCGTGAGGATTTAAGTCTGTGGCTATACATACACAGATTAACTGTGTGGCTCATAAGTCCAGTGAACCATCCCAACAGAAGCCAGAAATGAATCCATGTTTTTCCAAGGAGTACACTTGCATTCAATTGAATGAGTCCCACAATTTACACAGGAAACCAGTAGATTTTAGATATTTTTTATAATAGAATTAACAGTACATACTTGGTTAGATTCAGAGCTATAAGAGATGGGACAGAATGAAGAAAACACGGTAATTTTTAGAACTCATGTAGGCTGTCACATCATAAAGTAAAGCACAAAAGTATTTGGCACTAAGAAGCTGTGGCCTGGTGCACAAAGCACAGAGCCAGGGAAGATTAACCACAGCCTTTAAATTCTAGTGAAATTTGCCTCTAGGTATTTAGACATGGTTGGAATGCATACTTATTTTTCTTCCTTCAGCATTTTCTTATTATGAATAAGAATAATTTTTTTATGGCTGAACCATCATGATTCTTTATGAATCAGAATACATTTCGTATCCCCAATCCACCATTGCATTTTATAAGTAGATCACTTGTTGCGACAGATCAGTTTTAGGACAGAGTAAATAATGCATTAAATTACTCTGATATTCTATGTAAATATGATGTTTGAACTTATTTGGTTTTGAATGAGTTAAAATATTTGGGGGTGTTTTCAATGTGGGAAATAAATTATGAGAACCAGTGGCTGGCATATAATATTTGGAAGGTGCTCTTTTCAGAAACTTGTATGGAGACTGGTTCTTTGCAAGTTTGGCTATTAGCTAAAATTAGATGAGATCAGAGTTGACTCTTTACTCATTAAAACCAGTAGTCCTATGATTCCCAGGAAATTGGGACACGTCACAAAGAGTCTTTTTTGCAGGGTCTTGGCCTCCTTATTGAGAAAATAATTTGAAAACAGGATGGAACTCCAGGACAATTATATTGGAATTTGAAAGAAAGAAAAAGTATAGACAATTAGGAGATGAGATATCAGCAGCTGTGTAGAAGAAGATGGAAAAAAATAGAAACAGCAAACATTATTTAGTCCACTGTTAAGGGAGAGGCAGGGAGGCTGAGGACTGGGAGACTGCTAGTAGCTAAGGTAAAATGTGTTTATAGGCCAAGATCGTTAGGACAAGTAGCTTAGGAGTTTTGTTGGTGTCTGGAAAAGAAAATGAAAAGTAGGAAAGAAGAGCAAAGGTCAAATTGAAGACATCAGTCAATCTGGATCTGTATGCTTGTTCATGGAGGGAGGGTCTTTGGAGCTCTGTGATGCACATGTCCTTAAGGGCTGTTCCTCTTCCCATTTGTTTATCATGTCTCCAGAGTATCATATTTCTTGTGACCATCTGTCTTCAAGCTTGCCTTTAGATTTCAATATAATTCCCTTACATCCAGAGATGTAATAATGTTTGTTGTTTCTTGTCCCATCAAGGGAAGCACCGGTTATTTACATAAATAGTAGCTACTATACCAGTTAACTGTTCAAACTGTTTGTAAGGGGAGTTACTAACCATTTACCATGCTGTTTGTGCCTGGGGATATCAGTATGCTGTCATGTGTCCTAAAGGGGGCTCAACAGGGGACAGACAGCTTTATACCCCAGAAAAGATGCTGGCTATGAATCAAGCCATTTGAACATTAGGAAGCTGGAGCAGGTATGTTGAAACTATGACTGGCATCCTGGCAGCAGCTGGTTGCAAATGGCCTCTTCTGTCCCCTTACTTCCTCTCTAGATATAAGCATTCATAAGTTTATGAAAATATACCTGAAAGATGGTCAGGCACACACCAGGAGCGAAGATGGGACACAGAATTTTCCTCATAGCCCTCAGGAGAAAGCACTTTGCTGTTACTTTCATCTCAGATTTCTAGTCTTCAGAACCATGAGACAATAATCTTTAACAGAATTGTTTGTGCTATTTTATTATCAAAGCCCAAGAAAATTCATGAGGTAATAACAAGAAATAAAAAGAAATTCTTATTTTCTCAGTGTTGAGCCCAGCATTTACACAACAACAAACAATTTGGAAGTTGGCATTTGTTCATTCAGGTTTCTATAATCATAATATGTTTGCAAAGCTGTTTAATCTACAATGTGTTCTCCTTAGGCTCTAATTTGTTGTTTTAAGATCTCTTTATAGAGAGTGTGAATTATTATTTAGATTTTAGCAGTAATTCACACTTGCAGTAAGGAAGCAACATCACTTTATGGAGCAGTAAAGTATTTCATATTAACACATTTGCATATTCTAATTCATACCAGTAGTGTTTTAGGTGCTTTGAGAGCAAAATACACTTTTCAACAGTTTCCACCCTTTTCAAAATGCAGATTATTAAGTATGGGAGACTAAATGAAAGATACTCCATTTCCAACCTTGATCTCTAATTAAAGAGTTTTGGCATGATAGAGAGGTGGGAAACTCTGGAGTTATTTGTGGTTACAGTGAATAACTTGTCCAAATTTATGGCATAATGTTAAATTTTGGTATTGGGACCACTTTGTCCCAAGGCTTAGGTCTTGGCAGTGTAGGCCTTATCACTCTTCTGTTGTCTTGGACTGATGCATTTGGCCATGTGTGTCTGCTTTAAAGGATTTCACATTTTATTTTCAGCATACTCTTTTCTATTATCTTATTAGAGAGTTTAATTAAATTTCCTGATAGCCACCTCATTTGATTTGCTCAGAATGTTTCTCAAACTTCACTCATCATATGCATTCTTCTCTTTATAGTACCAGGGCAATTGCCGTGTTACAACTATTTGAAACCATTTGCTTAGGGTCTATTTTTCTCAGCTCACTTTGACAATGCTGATGGCATAGATCAAAGACTTTTGTCCTTCACTACACCCTCAGCTTATGAGTGGAGAAAGAAAGGGTTTCCCAAAGCAAGCTTGCTGCAGAAAGTCTCCCCAAAGAGAAAAACTGTGTGGGTTCTCTCAAAAGGGTAGAATAGTGGGCTATCAGGGGCACTGGAGTGGAATGATGATGTGTCCAATCAAAATTGATTACACCTAGATGCACACAGCCACTCTTATTTGAAAAGCGAGAGTTATATATGCAGAGAAATTGTACTCAGACTGGCTGAAGTTAGCACAACTAAGGCTGCTCAAAAACAAAGATCTGCCAGTTCAGCAGTTCATCACCATAAACAGTAGTTACTACTTGCTGTATGCTTCTGGATATTTTTTCAGGGTGCTTTTATTGTTTGCCTTTGCTCTTTTCTGGGGTCTGGCAAACAACTCCCAAATAAATCACAAGAAGTCTTATTACTAATTAATAAATACCCAGCCTTTGTTTTATTTCCTGCCAGCTTTTCTTAACTTTAAATTATCCTTTCTATCTTTTGACTCTGGGCTTTTTCTCTTCTATTTCTGAATATTTTTCTTTGTTTCTTACTTCCCAGCTTGCTGTGTAGATGGGTGGCTGGTCCCTGGAGTCATTTTCCTTCTCTGGACACTTCTTTACCTCCCCAGATTTTTCCTCCTATACATTGTCTCTGCCTGCCAGCTCCACCTGTCCTTTCTCCTGCCTTGATATTGGCCATTCAGGTTTTTTTTTTATTAGACCATTAGACCTCATAGGAATCCAGCAGAAGCCATGGGCAGAAGCAACCTGCAGACATGACCAGGAGCGAGGCTGAGAATGTTGCAAGACAGCAGGTGAGAATTGACTGTGGTGCTTCCTCTCTCTGGTATTTCAGCCTTCCCCCAGTATTTGACTCAGAATCCTCTTTTCATACAATCTGAATTTGTGCAACTACTAGTACCTATTAGGAAGTCCTTTTGAGAGGGAGGAACATCTCTTTTAAAATGCTGGACTTTGAGTCTTTCTGGGAAATGGGACCTACCTTTTGAAAGGCGTACTTCCAGCCTCTGTGGGCATTCTATCAGAGGCACTTTTAAAAGACTTTTTTGGAAGATGTACGTTTTAGCCTCTGGAAGGATACCCTATCAGGAAGTAGTGTCACCAGTTCAATGGATACAGAAACTTTTTTCTCTTCAGGCTCAGTATTAGGATAAAATTAAAGATCGAAGTTAAATTTGATACATAAATACTAGCATAATTCTGGTCTGATATTGCTTAAAATATCCCTTCTCTACTAGCTCTGATGGGCTTGCTTGGTTACCACTTCCTGCCAATGCAATTATTATTCTCTGTCTATGATTTAATACTTGATATTTCTACTAATGCAGCTGTTCTCTACATCACTTTTAAGTACATGTAATGTGCTATTCTTATATAATAATACTCTCTTAAAGGGTTTTTATTTAAATAGGCTTATAAGTATGCATGTGTATAAATGTAGTTAATTAACAAAAATTATTATTTTTTCCAAGAATAAATACATAAAAATACCTTCAGGATTAATTATGTAGATTACTTATATTTTAATTAATGGATATTCATGATAATGACCATGTTTCTGCTTCACAATTGATATACTGGGTTTCCATTAAAATAATACATTATTGACCTTCTTTTAGAAACAAAGATTACATTTTATCAATATAATTTATGTTTTCAGGTATACATTTAATTACTTAAAATTTAGTTTGAACAGACATTAAAAATTATTTAATTTTTCTTAATATTTCAATATTATATAACAGCTATTAAACAATAATTAGTTTTTTCGAGTCAAGTGTAAACTCACTTCTGGGTATTAAACAGTAACACATAGATTCCAAAGCCTAATAGGATGAAAGAGCTAGAAAGACAGTTCAAAAGTGGAGTGCTTATTCAGAAAGATCCTAGGCAGGTTAGGTGGACCAGTTTATAAATGTCCTGTACTCTGACAAGTCATTCATCCCCTTGATCAGAGGTCATACAAAAGTCAGAAGTTAAACTCCAACAGTGTATATTCTCTGAAGCAGAAGGTCATTCAAAATGAAATGTTCTCTAGAGAGAAGCAACAGAGTCACTTTTATCTATACAGAGTGTGATATCACTGGTAAAGGAAAAAGTGTAAATGATCTAAAAGGCTATTAATAAGTTCCTAAGACCAGTGATTTTCAGCCTGTGGGTTTGACTCCTTTGCAGGGAGGGAGTCAAAGACCTTTACATGGGAGTTACCTAAGACCATCAGAAAACACAGAAATTTGCATTACAGTTTATACTGGTAGCAAAACTAGATTTATGAAGTAGCAATGAAAATAGTTTTATGGCTGGGGATCACCACAACATGAGGAACTGTATTAAAGTGTCACAGAATTAGGAAAGTGAAGAAATTCTGCTCCAACACTAACCTTGAGGAGTCTATAACTAAAGGAAACTAATTTAGGGGGAACTTAAATTGTCTTAAACACTCTGAAATGAACTGTAAAAAAAAATCAATAATGAGGAAAAAAGCTTGTCAGTCCACCTAGTATTTTCTTTTTTTTTCTTCTTTATTTTGTATTTATCAAAAAAACAGTAAAAAGAATTTAAAAATGCCGAAGAGTTAACAATAACTATACATAGGATAATAATCATAAGCATGGCTTATCAAGGGTGGAAATGCAAATAAGATTACTACACATATATTTTCTTTCTGTTCAGCTTTCCCTCTGAATTTTTTTTTCCATCCCTGTATATCCTTATTGAAGGTCTCTTTCCCCCTCCCACCACATCTGATCATTTTTCTTCTCTGCAACTCCCCATCTCCTCCCTTGGCAGGGAGCAGACAGTCCTATGGTCACACTGGCCCAACAATGCTTGGATCAGTCTTCACTCCCGGCTAAATCCAGTTTTGTCCCCCCTCCCTAAAGAGTGAATCAGGTGTTCCTATAGATGGACTGGGGTTTGAAGGGTCAGTCCAGGGTGTTTCTGGTCCCAAGCTGTTCAGTGGTTGTGGTTTGCTGCTTGGGCATGTTTGGCTTTTTTTCTTGTTTGTTTGTTTAGAGACCACTAGTGAGTGAGTACATCCCCTGCTTATCTCTCTGAGTTTGTGATACTTCCCTCAGGAAGATAGTCTCCAAATCCATCCATTTGCCTGTGAATTTTAGGATATCATTTTTTCTTACTGCTGAGTAGTATTCCATTGTGTAGATGTACCACAGTTTGTTAATCCATACTTCAGTTGAGGGACATCTAGGTTGTTTCCAGGTTCTTGCTATTACAAATAATGCTGCTATGAACATAGTTGAGCTAATACCTTTGGAGTGTAAATGTGCCTCTTTAGGGTATACACCCAGAAGTGGTATTGCTGGGTCCTTGGGGAGATTGATTCTCAATTTTCTGAGAAACCTCCATATTGTATTCCAAAGTGGCTGAACAAGCTTACAATCCCACCAACAATGGAGGAGTGTTCCCCTTGCTCCGCATCCTCTCCAGCATAGGCTGTCATCTGTACCTTTTAACTTAGCCAATCTAACAGGTATTAGGTGGTATCTCAAAGTTGTTTTGATTTGCATTTCTCTGATGGCTAAAGATGAAGAGCACTTTTTCAGGTGCCTTTCAGCCATTCGTAGTTCCTCTGCTGAGAATTCCCTTTTTAGATCTGAACCCCATTTTTGATAGGGTTATTCAAGGTTTTGGGATCTAAATTCTTGAGCTCTTTATATACCTTAGAGATCAGT
>PVIH01019822.1:6517-34383 GCA_004025045.1 Sigmodon hispidus
CCCCCCCCCCCGCGAGCGTACCAAGGCTCTGCCCTAAACACACAGCAGCTCTTCCTGTCCTTACCTTTTGGATCCCACGGCAGCATCTGACACTTCAGTCCCCAAAGCTGTACCCACTCTTGCCAGTGTTCACTCTCAGCACCTCATTTTCTCCTTCTGGAGATGTCTCAGCCCTCTGACCTGACTTCTACCCTCACAGCCAGCTCCTTCCCCTAAACCAGGACTCTGCTCTGCGCTCCACATGTCCCAAGTATCCCCTAGGGCTTGTTAATCCCCCTTTAATAGATTTAGCTGCTCTATTCCTCTGCAGCACATGGCAAACATTGCCAGAATGGAGTAACATCACCGCTTGCTCTCAAGCGTGCTTTGGTTCTGCCTTCCACTGTGGTAAATGGACTAATTGTCCATTTAATGAAGTTTGGCTGTGGGAATGTTAAATAAACTAAGAGGAGATCCCTGATCCCAGCACCAGTAGATTGTGCTGGAGTTTGGGAAAAGCATTCTTGTGAGTCACTGTCCCATTTGACAGCTAGGGAGACTGAGGCTGCTTGTAAATGGGACTTGGACACCTCCTGACCTGCAGAATGACTGCTGCCCAGACACCATTGGAAATCAAACATGAAGGAGGCCCTGCAAACAGGTGGAGAAGCCTGAGGTCAAGGACAAGCTTGAAGAAGGAAGAAGCCGAAGAGGCAGACAGAGGTGTGGCTGGGGCCCAGAGCGGGAGACTCACTCTGTTCCCAGTTCTCCTATGGGAAGCCTAACAGCCTTAAGAAAGAGGCTGAGAGCATCTGGGTGGGACCAGTGAGGGTTTGTGTACCTCCCATTGGCCCAAAGCCCCCCCTCACAGCTGGCAGGCAGGGCAGCTGACTAGGGATCAGCCAGGATCAGCCTGAATCCTGTGTAATCCCTGATTAGGAAGTGAGGTCTTGGGTACAGAGAGCATGGGGTGGGGAGGGGCTTGAGACGGAAGAGGGCTGATGGGAACCTGTAACCTAGTTGGTGGCTTGCAACCCTCCCAGGAAAGAGGGGGCCCAATACCGTCTGACATCACCACATTTCCCTACATTTTACTAAATGTTTTTTTCCCCTTCTGCCCAGCCCAGATGCCATCATCCAGTCATTCCCACAGCCCCTCATGAAGGACCCTTTCCCTAACCAAGCTTAGCATAGATCTCACAAGGGCAGATCATAGCCTCCAAAGTGATGTGGTCACTTGGTGCTCCCCACAGACCTGGCCTTAGGGCAACTGCATCCATGGTGATCACACAAGCCCCCCATGGCAGATCATGGTCTAGGCTGAACCCCAACAAAAACAGAGTGTGACCCTTGAGATCAGACAGGAGGGCACCCAAGTGCTGGCCAGAGCTGTCTTGCACCCACCAGTGGAGAACATTTTTTCCATGCTTTGTGAGTACGGCTGCCATCCACCCCAACCCTGCCCTCTTACCCCATCACTAGAAATAACCTGACTGCGTCCCTCACAACTCACCTCTGATCCCCTCAACTGACCATAAAATACTCTAGGGGGTTCATGCCCTCCAGAGGCTGCCCCTTACCCTTCTGAACCTGCAAACCGTGGATGCTCACCCTTGTGGGCCACGGTGACTGCGTCTCTGCTCTGGTCACCTCTAACACTCCCCCCACACACCCTCTGGTCTAAAAGGCAGAAGTGATAGGGTAGGACACCCAAGCCACTCACCCAGCCACTGCCCTGCCATGCCGAGGCCCTGGCCCAGCAGCCTCTTCTCTGAAAACATCTCAGCACCACCCCCAGCCCCGTGTCTCCCAGGAGGCGGGGGCAGCGGTGGCTGCAGCCCTGGATGTCATCCATCCCTGTAAGTGATACTGGCCGACAGTCGATAGACAAGCACCTGCCTGTGCTTCTCCCCTTAACTATTCCTTAGCTCCGGCTCCAACACCCCCACCCCACCCCACCTCACCCCACCGCCCAGTGTCCAGCCTGGCAGCCAGCACGCCAGAATTCTTAGGAATTTCTTTTTGCATCACCTTGTCCAGGAGGTCTACTCTCACCCAGGCAGCCCTTTCTCAAGGGTCCCTCGTGCACTGGTGGGCGCCTGCGCACCACCATCTCCTTTCAGAATATGGTCCATGGTAGCAAGGACTCCAGGTCAGTAAAGTGTTTGGGGCATTTTCCCACACACATGAGCTCACACACAAACACACACTTTATGTCCGTTATCTGCATTTACTGAAACCCGCCGCTTTCTTCCTGTACTTTGACATGATTTCTTGTGAGCTAACAGATGCTGTGTCCCCCATATCTCCACAAGCTGGGTTATTCCCAGAGTCAGGCTGGCTGGTCATGCACCACAGTAGGGGTGGGGGGCTTGCTCCTCCATGGAGCTGTCAGAGACACTTAAAGTGCTACTTACATGGGGTGGGCAAGGGGCCAGGGAGAGTCGGAGACGGGCAGGGTGGGAGGCCCTCAGCTTCTGGGGTCCCTGAGCCTCGCCTCACTGAGTTGAGGATGTCAGAGATCCTGGGGGCTGGGGCAGAACAGACATAAATACAGGGGGGAGGAACATGCAGGAAACCTACAGAGAGCCAAGCCAGGTAGTAGGGGAGGCCGGAGGGAGATGTGAGGGACCAGAAATCACAGGGAGACAGGGTGGAGGGGAACGTCACAGTGTGGGGCGGGGGACATAAACATGGACGGAGGCATCGGGGATGCAGGTGCTTTTGTTCATTCTAGTGTGCTGATCGATCTGGAAGCCGCTGAGGGTAGAGGACACCCTTCAAGGAGAGGCAGCCTAGACCCCAAGAAGCCAGAGGCTGTCACTGTGAGTGACTGACCTTTCAAAAGTACCTGACAGGTGGGTGGAGGAGTGGATGGAGAGGAGGAGGGAGGCTCAGAAGGAGGCACTGTTTTGGCCCATGTGGGCAGCCCCGACCAATGGCAAGGCAGGCTTCTCTTCTCAATGTCTCCTTACCTACAGGGCCCTGGCTCAGGTTCCCATTCTGAGACCTTCCCGGACCTCCCCTGCCTTGGTTAGTGAATGGTGTCCAGGGACAGGGTAATCAAGAATCAGGGGCTGCTCTGGAGACAGGCTCTGGGGCACTGTGACCAGGACAGGGTAGAGAGTGAGTGGCTAGAAAATTCTTGGCAGAGATGGTCTGAGGGAGCCCAACTAATTGTCACACAGGGGTGGCCCTGAGATGAAGTGAGGTGAGTGTCGTGCAGGAAAGGAGAAGAGCTAGGAGATGAGCCAGAGGTGCTGGGCCCAGAAGGAGGAGGAGCCAGAAGCTGCCCAGTTGTGTTAATGCATGTGCCTTGAATAAGGTCAGCCAGACTGGACACCCATCGGGCATCCTGGTCCGGGAGAGCTTGGCCGTGCATGGCAGGTGCAGGAAGCTGAGCACTGGCCATTCTCAGCGAGCCCTTGGTAGCAGAGACAGCAAGCCTGGGGGCTACTACTTACACGGGGTGGGCAGGGGGCCTAGGAGACCCGGAGACAAGCAGGGTGGGGGCCCCACTGATAGGGGTCCCTCGGCTTCTGGGGTTCCACAGCCCCTTCTCACTGAGTTCAGGATGTCAGAGATCCTGGGGGCTGGGGCGGAACAGACAGACATGAACACAAGGTAGACAGACATATGAGGAGAAGACAAAATTGACAAGACAGAGGCAAGAAGGGTTCCTGTTCTCACCACAAGGGAATCTGGGACCTGGCTTCCTATTTGGTGCCAGGGTGCCAATCTCGGAAGCAAGAAGCCTCCAGAGGTGGGCTAGAGGGAGGGTTAGGTGAGCCCTGGAGGCCTAAAAGTCAAGGCCAAACCCTTCAGGGACCATCCAGTGGCCATGAGTGGATGGACTATGACCAACAGAGGCCTCTGGTTGGACAGAGATGGCCATGGGGAGCCCCAGTTTGGGGGCTGTGTAAGGGGAGGGCTAGAGGCAGGAATCCAGGCCGGTCCAGTCCTTGACTCTTGAATGCTCCCTCAGAGAGTTTCCAGGCCCTTCAAAGTCATCCCCACAGGGCCCAGGTTACTTACACGGGGCTGGAAGGGGGCTAATGGGAACTGGAGATGGGCAGGACAGGGGGCCCTCGGCTTCTGGGGCTCCTGAACCCCTCCTCACCAAGCTCAGGACATCAGGGACCCTAGGGACTAAGAAGTGAGCAGAGTACGGCAGACAGGAAGTGACAGAGGAGCCATGAGGCGCAGGGTAAAGGTTACTGCTGGAGACCTATGGGGCAGACGTGAGGAGGCCACGCTTGGGGGCTAGAATGGCTCAATTTGTGGGCCCGTGCCAGGCCCTGTAAAGATTAGGCTAGGACTTCAGAGTGTTCCTCACTGAGCATGATGGCCTTGGAAACTGTCCTGGATCTAGCTCGGACACATGGCTGAGGTAAGAGCGCCCCTGCCCTCACGCCCGAGGCTTCCCTTCCTTGGCCCCTGTTCTAACTCCTCATCTGCTGCTCCTGTACCCTTGCAAATATGAGGCCCAGCCACCTCCCTTATGGCTCAGTGTCCCACTGGCTGGCTCAAGGACAGAACCGGTGACACAGAGCTATGGGTAGAATCTATGCTGATGACTCTGGGGCCTGCTTCATTTTGTAAGGCAGTGTACTCTCCTAGGTTCTACGACCAAAGTCCTGTGATAGTGTCCACTCTAAAGTGTGAAGGACACTCAGGGACAGCATTGTAGACGGGAGGAGCAAATGGTGAGCTCTATCTGACCATCCTAAGGAGCCATCCTTAGGGCAAATTAGGGATCCACGGGCAGCCTGAGGCTGTCAGACCTTGTTCTGGGAGGGCAGAGAAAGTGGGAGAGGTTATGAGGTCACTCATTGATAGCAGGTGCCCTGGGGACATCTGGCAGAGCACAGGGTGTGGTACAGAAGCCCACCTCCAGAGGGCAACAGAACACTTCAGCTACCTGGCCCCTCATCACAGGCAAGCTTAGGAAATTTAAGAGAAGAACAGCATCTTGATCAACTATTACCCACATAGTTCATACCCTGTGAGAACTGAGCTGCTGGCTCCCAGAATGGAGATCTGTGGTTTCCTCACATGTGTACTGTGCCTGAGATACCTCAGCCATGATATCCCAAACATGCTTTGATTCACACCAGACAGGCCCTGACAGCAGAAGGCCCACCCACTGCTGACACCATGGCCCAGCATGACCAGACAAGGCCTTTGTGAAAGTACCTTTGGCATCTTCATCCTCTATGGTTGTGTTGGTGCTGTCGGAAGACTCCTGAGGAAACAGAGAGACAGTGGTCAAGGTGCGACCCAGGACAGGCAGGTCACCTCCAATGGCGGACTTAGCCTGGGTTCCAGGTAGGACCTAAGTCTGGCTACTCCCGAGGATTTCAGGAGACACCCTCCCAGTGACTGGAGAGAATGGATGATCTCAGGATGATCTCAGGATGGCTTCTACCTCAAGGCTCAGTCTGTCCCCTGTGGGCCACCACATTTCCAACAGCAAGGGCTTCAACTTACGCTTCCCCCAAGAGACTCTGAGAGACTGAGCTGACTTTGTGAGCAGACCTTTTGAAATCCCAAGGTGGAAAAACATAGGGCTTGCCTGACTTTTAGTGATGAAAGGCCCCAAAACTTGGGCAGTGGGCAGATGTGGTCAGCAGCTTTTAGGTGAGGGAAACCTTCCTCCAGAAGAGAGGAGATTCCACAAGGCCCAGCTTCTACCACCTTCAAGTAGCGACAGACTCCTGAGCACCTCTAAGCCATCATGTCCCCAGAAAGCCAAAGAAACCCGACGCAGGTCTTTGGTACAGACATTGAACATGGATGGCTCTGGGACAAAACTGGGGGCCTTCAAATATAAGGTCAGGCCTTATTCTGGCCTGAAAGTATGACCTCACCTGACATGGGAGCCAAAGGGTACTACTGACTCAGCTCGGGGGGAAACAGACATGTGGTGTTTAGATGTGGGCATATGTAGTAGCCTTGGTCCCTGACATGGAGAAGGCCCAGGTGCAGACTCTGGCCTAAGGAAGCAGAGGTGCCTACCGTGACACCTTGTCAGATCACTGGGGAGCCCAAGCCATGTCTGACCTGTCAGCCCAGTATGGTTGCTGTAGTGTAAATGGTTCCAACACGTGCCCATCTCTCCTACCTCACAGAAAGCCAGCCCCTCCCGGCCCCAGGTGATGATGCCAATGCTAATGTGATGGGAGCAGATGGCAGAGCAGAGAGGAGCAGGAAGCGCTGGGGCCACCCTGGGGGTGGGGGTGGGGATGGGGGGTGAAGGCAGAGGACAGTCAAGGAGCAGAGACAGGCTCCTGAGAAGCAGACCGACCCCAAGGCCTGCAGCTTGAAGCTTGTGGACTCTTCAATGGAGTCATTGTGTCCTGGTAGGCTTGTGGGCTCTGCTCTACCTTTGGGGTCAGGTCACTACACATCTGCTCTCTATCATAGGCGCAAATGCTTCTCCCAGATCACCGTCCACACCCTCCTCCTGGGCCCGTACCTCCTGCCCAAGGAAAGGGTGAGGAGTGAGGTGGCAGCAGTACCTTAATCCCGTCCACTGGGTTATGGATAACGGTGGTTTGAGGCTCCTAAAGAGGGCGGCAGACAGAGGAAGGAAAGAGAGAGAGGGAGAGTGAGAAAGAAGGAAGCAGAGGATGGGGAGCCAGAGGAGTGGGCAGCGACCAGGGTCTGCCCAGAGAGAGTAGAGAGCAGAGGGACAGGGATGGAGGATGCAGGCGGTCAGCAAGATGGCCCAGTAGGGATGGAGGATGCAGGCGGTCAGCAAGATGGCCCTGGGTGGGTGTAGAGTGGGCCCAACATGATGGAGTCAGTGGATCAGCTAGGTCAGAGGCCAGAAAAGAAGGAGCTCACAGGGCCTGAGAGAAACGGTAGATGTGTGTGGGCTCTGGGAGTTCGTCTCACCTCCTGGCCCTGCCTGGGAATGGGCACAGGCTTGGAGATGTTGTAGGGGGTTGGGGTGGCACATGGAATGGACGGGGCCCAAGGTGGGGCTGGCTGTGAGGCCCGTGTGAGCCACCCCAGGCACCAGGTGAGCTGACGCCTGGCACTCCCTTGCCATAGCTCCACTGCTCTGAGTGACTCCCCGACTCCAGCCACGATGGGGCTTTTCTGTGTTCCCCTGTCTCAGCAAAACCAGATTTCCTACAGGAAACACTGTCTGTGGCCTGTCGGGGAGACTGAGCATACTACTTCAAACTCAGCCCCATGACCCACAGCTCAGAAGGTTGGTGCCTGAGACCACAGCGCCACATCCCTGGGATATGACAGTTACCTGAACAAGTCACCCAGGGCAAGGGAACAGAAGATAGACTTGGCCCAGGGCCTTCTCAAGGAACAAGAGAGAATACAGTAGGACTATCATGGATATCCTTAGCTCTCCTCAACAGGGGTCCCTAAGCTTTCTTCTCTGTGATCCACAGACCAATGTGGCATATGGCTTTGAGGAAAATAGTCCCAGATGGACCAGCCTCCTGTTCCCTCGCCCTCACATCTCCCCATCACACCACCATGGCTCTGCTGCTCATTAGACTCAGGATGCAACTCCAGGGTGAAACCCCTGAAGATCCCAGTCTAAGCCCCTCGAAGCTACATTGGCTAAACTGTTCAAGGTGAAGGCCTTGAAGAGGGCAGGGATCCATAGCAGGCCACTGGCCTTCTTCCTCGGTGGCATCCTGACAGCCTTCCACTAGAGCTTCTTGAGGCAGGGTGGTCCAGAAGTCACCACAGCTGGGAAGCCATATCTCTCTCCAGCAGCCAGGTACCTCAAGGTCCCAGAGGAGAGCTCACCAAGCAGTCTTGCAGGTACCTGCCTGATCTGGGGCCCTCTGACCCTCCTCTGGGATTCAAACCCCTATTCCATGCCATTCTGTTCTGTCTCCATGTGGGACTGACTTGGTCAGAGACAGGCAGTCTCTCCAGACCCTGTCTTGCAAGGCCTCTCTGTCAGTGAGAT
Organism: Sigmodon hispidus; assembly: GCA_004025045.1. NCBI lineage: Eukaryota > Metazoa > Chordata > Mammalia > Rodentia > Cricetidae > Sigmodon > Sigmodon hispidus. The sequence continues at coordinate 14,448 of PVIH01019822.1, forward strand.
GAGGCGGGGGCTCAGTACCAGGGCGGCAGGAGGGAGGGATCCTTTGGGACTGGTGATGGCCGAGCTGTTTTTAGTGCTGTTTGTCTGTGGCTGTGGAGAGAAGAGAGAAGAGTCATTAGGGAAGAAAGAGGACCCTCTCTGCCCCAGTATCTGTGAGGGCATGTCTCAAGCTAGAACTCTGAGGTCAGCTCAGTATCACAGCTGCAGGTTCTGGCACCCTCCCCTGAACCTCACCTTGACTCCATCCGCTTTTTTGTTGAGTAAACTCTTGGCTGCTGCACCGGGAAGAAAAGAGGGATCGTGAGTTCCTAGGGCCAAGGATCACTGCGGCCCCTCTCCTCCCCCACCCTTCCTTAGGAGTGAGGCTCAGGACCCAGAGGCAGGTCCAGTAGCCTGAGGCCAGAGGCAGATGTGGCCTTGATATCTGGCCTGGCTGCAGAACCTCCAGGGATGCTGAGCCACGCTGCCCCAGGGAGCTTCATCCAGGATCACCCCGCTCCCCACCCCCCAGCGTCTTCAGTGAGCTCCTTGCAAGGCACTCAGGAGCCTCCTTAATATTGCCTATGACTCCTGAAAGGCTAGCAGGATGCTCTACCTTTCCCCCCCACCCCCCCCCACTCCCCCACCCCCGTTTCTCAGGACGGCGCCAGGTCAGGATCGGTAGGCATCAGGATGCAAAGGGAAAGTCATGCTCAACCTGGCACTGCCCTCTGCAGTCCTGTGTTCCCACTAGGATGTGAACCAAAGCGGCTGTCACACCAAAGGGCTTATCCCAGCACCCCCCTCCAACCTTCTGTTGGGCAACCAACTTCTGCACCAGGGCTACACCCCTTGGCCTCCCTGCCCCAGCAGCTCACACCACAAGACCACTTGGTGGCTGTGACTGTGGCCAACACCAGCCTCTTTGCCCACAAGCCCTGGCAGACGCCTGGGCTCAGCAGATGGAGCCCTTGGTTCCAACACTCCCCCCAGAGATCGGGATGGTCCCCCCTTCACCCCCCCCCTTCACTCCGGCACTTATGCCCTCCAGAGCAGAGCTTAGAGTTTTAGTTACAGGATCAAAACAACAAAACCAGAGAGCAAGAGCGGAAGTCAGCTTACCTTACAGAAAAGGAAAGATGAGGAGAGGAGGGGTGAGGAAGGAAGAAAGGAAGAGAGAAAACAAGAGTTGTGTTGGTTCAGGAAGACCCCACACAGGGCAGCAAGGCCAGTCTGCCCTGGCTCAGTGCTCCCCAAGAAAAGTCAAGTGGCCGTGTGGCCAACACAGCAGGTTAGAGGCAGCCACAGCTGGCACAGCATGGTGGGGTATGCAGTCCCTAGTCCCCAGGGCCCTTACCCACAACATCCTGTACAGCTAGATACTGGCTGAGCATACCTGGGCTCAGGCTCTCCTGACTACGGGGGGGGGTCTGTGCTACCTCAGGAGACCCCGGTGGGGACATGGGGATGGCATATTAGTCCTAGGGTTGTAACAGTCAAACACGGCTCTGTCACAGCAGCAATGTCAGAAATGCACATTTCTAGGCCACACTTACTTGAGTAAGAACTCTAAAGAGTTCTGTCTTTGCCTACAGCTCTGAGGGTGAGCCTTTCCAGAGACCAGACCAGGTGCCTGCCAACCACCTTGGGCCTGTCCAGGGACATGGGGACATGGCTACCTGAAGCCGCATACTATTTTGGAACCCGAAGGGCTTTTTGAGCACTGCTGTGATAGGCACTGGTTTCCAGAAGCCTTCCTCTCCGAGTTTTTGGTACTGTCTAAAAAATTCGGGGATGGATTCCTAGGGTTAGAAATGCTGACTTCCTGTGTATCTGCAGAGTGGGCTGGGAAGCACTTTTGACACCGTGGCCAGACTCCCTAGAGTTAGAGACAGGCCAGTGTTCCCCCTGGCACAGCCCACCCCTTTGTGCCTGTGCTTCCTCTTCTCCATCTTCCTACATGGCTCATCCCTAAAGACACCATCACTGCACCAGCAACATGGATTCCTTGGCATGAGCATTGGCTCTACAGCTAAGCTAAGGCTCTAGCCTGATATCTGGTTAGATATCACTTGGGCCTGACACAGCTGGGCGACAGGATCCTTCCGGGAGCCCAGGGAAGGAAGACAGACCTGTCTTGAGATACTTCTTATGGCTTTCTGGGCAACAACATATGGCCATTTCAACAGGCAGTTTGCAGAAGCCAGGCTTGATCCTTGCCCCCAGCAGCTCATACAGCCAACCCAGCATATCCCCTGGCAGATTCTGAGTTGGAGCCCATGAAGGTCAATATTAGTCTGAGATTTGGTTGTGGTGTCATGGTCCCCCTCAGACATCCTTGGAAAGTTCTCGAAGGAAAAGGCACACTGGAAGCTTAGGCCCTCAGAGAATCTAGGACTGTCCTTGATCTTAGAAGGGTTCCATGTAAGTCCTCAAGTCTATCAAAACCAGTTTCAAGCTGAGCTACTGGAGATTAAGGTATTTGTGGAAAGAGAATGGGTTTATTTGGAAGTGGGTATAGTATACAATAAACTTGGACCCAAGTGAGCCATGTCAATGGCTCAGGCCTAGAAAACCCAAGCATACATCAGTGTCATTTCATCATTCTTGCCCTCTTATCAGTAGCTCACGTGTGCTCCAGACATGGCATGATGTGCATGGTCCAGTCTCCTTGATCACATTAGCCCTGACCATATGCTTCCCGGAGGCTTTCACCAACATTCATATCTGTCCTGAACTAACTGGTTCACTGTAGCCAGGAACCTGTGCACAGCACTCACACCACAGTTCAGAGGCAGAGGAGCCACTCTTGGGGTGTCTCAAGTCAAAAGGATTTAGGAGGTGTAGCCGGAGCCATAAGTATACTGAACTACCATGGGATTCCAAATACCAAGAGCTGGGGCTCTTCAGGTCTGTGCCTCCAACCCAGGAGGCCATTTTCCATTCCCGGGCCTCAGGTCAAGCGATTACTCCCAACCCAGCCCACAGCCAGCCTGACAGTCACAAGGCACATATCTGCTCAATGTGGAAGCCATACTGTAACCCACCCTGCAAGGGTCTTCCTGTCGTCCAAGGTTCTCTGCCACACTGGGATGTCTGGCAGAGACATGAAGAAGAAGGGACCTTTATCTCCACCCCACCCACTACCTAGTCACTATGAACAGCCATGCTGAGCTCCGTCGACACACACTGACCTCCCTCCAGGACAGAGTGACCCTCAGCACCTGGGGCAGAGCCACAACATGCAGGCAGCCTCATGCAAGGTTGCCCTCGCTCACTTACAGGCAGGCAAGCATTGCAGCAGGAGTGTTGGACAGAGCATGGCTCAGAGGTGACCTGTCTCACACCACTGTCCCCTGGCAACAGGGCCTCCCTGGCAGCCACCAGCTTCATTTTTTTAAAAAATAAACCTAGCCCCTCATGGGCTTCAAAAGGGCTATAAAATGGACTTAGGACCATCCACACTGGGCCTGGGTGGGCAGAACAGACTCCTCCTAAAATGACCTGAGCATCCCCCAGAAGGATCCTCTAGGTGGCAAAGTGTTGCTGCGGCCCTGGGGGCATTCTGAGGAGGATCCCTGCAGGCATGTGGAAAGGGCTGGACTTCGGGCTATGAAACCCGTGCTCTTCATTAGCCTTGCTAGAGCCTGTGTGCGCTCTAAATTTGGATGGTGGCTGTAGAGCCCATAAAGAGGCCTCAAGGTTACTTAGTCCTCAGAAGGTACCACAGCATCCAAAGGAACAGGTATCAAAGACTACCTCCTCCCTCAGGGGGCTTGAGACCAAGTAAGAAGGAGCTTGAGAAAAAACCCTTCAGTCCCAGACACTGACATCATCTCTGTATTTGCTCTAGGGAACTCTAGCACAGATCACCTACACTGTCCCAAGTAAAGAACTGACCTTGGGCTCTATAGCTCCTTGGGACAACCTTACCTCCCTGCCCTTGATCTAAGGGCTCTCCTTCCAGGACTGAGACCCCCCAGCTGCAGGCTCAATGGCTTCCTGTGAGGTCAGAATCATTCTGAATTTGGGTCTGTAGATTCCCAGAAGCCAGGAAATGCATCTGGGATTTGATGTGGCCTCTCTTTTTATAGATAAGACAGTATCGAGAGACAGCCTTATTGCCCAGGGTGGGGCGTCTGCTGGGATGTGACTGTGGCAGGAGCAGAGCCCCCAGGGGGCTGCCAGCCTCTCGGGGAAGCTCTGGGTGCCTGGCCAGTGGCTGCGTGCAGCAGGGGGGCTGCATGCCGACAGGAGGGATGGGCAGGAGCAGGTGGACACTGGGCAAGACACATCTACCTTGTTCCACCAGCCCCATGGTGGTGCCGGAGGCCGCGGTGGACATTGTGGCCGGAGCGGTGGTCTGTCTGCCCACTGTTAGCACCAGGTTAGAGACGAGGGAGAGGGGAGGGGTGGACACAGACGGGGTGGGGCGAGGTAAGGGAAAGAAAAGAGACAAAGGAAGCAGAAGAAGATTAGAGGTAAAGTTTAGGTGGGGGATGGCTCCAGAATCCCTTTCTCAGGAGAGCGAAACAAGATTGGGCCGATAGACACTGAAAAGCCTCCTTTTCTCCTTAGAACACCCCAGTGGGGCTTCTTGTGCCCAGTGGGGCATGCAGGGCACACAGCAGACAGGACAGTCCCATTAGTGTTGGTGTGACTGTGTGCCCATTCCCGGCAGTACAGCATCACAGCAAAGTAACAGGAGGCAGGGTACCAGATGCAGACGGACACGGAGAGACGACCATGAACGCTCGCACACTTAGTGTCAGACGACGACGACGACGAAGCCACAGACAGAGCTGTCCGGGCACCAGGGCCAGCACTAGCTCCCCAAGTGGGCCCCATGGGTCTCTACCAGACCCCTGAGACTTCATTTCTCCATCACCCACCCTGAACAACCAGAGAAGGCAGGCCATCCAGAACTGACGAAGTTTTCCCGTGCACAGACCTCAACCTCACCCGCCCACCTTCAGCTGTCTCCCACACACAACATGATGCTTCTCGTGCCAAGGACAAGGGGGCCACAGGGCTGCCCAACAGATGCTTGGACGGATACAGGTGGCAGGCCAGCTGGTTACCACAGCACAGACACTGAGGGGTCAGGTTAGGGACACAGACCCAACAACACGGAGGAGGCAGGATCGGGGCACAGCAGACCTCAGTAGCAACCCGATGAGGGAAGCTGAAAGGCCTTCTGGGAAGTGGGTCTTAGAGCCCAGACAGAAGCTGGGTCCCCAGCAGCCAGGAATGGGGCTGAGGGCTGGGGAGGAAGGAGCAGTTTCTGCTGAATGAGGGTGGCACTGAAGCATGGTCCTCCCTGGAGAAGAATATCTCACCTGAGAAATTCCGTGTGGCCAGCATAGTCGTGAGGATGGCTCCCTAAGGAGAGACGGAGCCAGGGTCACCCTGTTAGTGTCTGTCTCCTGCTGATTTCTAGCCAGAAGACTGTGACAAGTCACCATGTCCACAGTTAAAGTTCACTCTACCCACAAACCACAGCATCAACACTCCTGAGAAGCACGTGTGGCTAGGATAGCCGGCCACCATGACAGCCTCCCTCTGGCCCAGGGCAGTCAGGGATAGCCTCAGGGCTTTGGGAAAACTCAATCAAGCAATAGCGCTGGCCTTAGCTGGACAGCAACCCCCAGAATCAACCTTGTCTCCCTGCCTCCCCAACCTGCTGGGCCCACCAGGATACTTCTTCAGATCAATCTTTCACAAAACCTACTGTGGGCTGGTACTCCTGTTCTCAGGATGCTGAAGTGGCCACCTCTGCACCCAGGCCAAGCTCTGACCCTCTGGGCCATCATAGCATCTGGAATCCTCTGATCTGGACTTGTAACCAGGCACAGATTTGGGGGCTGACATGACCCTCCCATTTCCAGCAAGGGGCCCACCAGCATGGGGACAGAGGATGGGGGCGGAGCCAGGCCTACCTTGAGCTTCCTCCTTGCATTGAACTTCTTCAGGCATTCCACAGTCTCCTGTCTGTGCATCATAGAGGCCACTGTGGAGCGTTGCTGTCACAAGAAGTAAAGCCACAGGACAGTGAGGCGCTTTAGAAGTATCAGCCTTGTCCCCGAGGGGAACAGAGGAGGGTAGGAGACAAGGTCATGGTAGTGGCGCTCTAGGGGCCCACACTGAGTGCTGCCAGCCACCATGACAATGAGTGATCATGTGTTCCCACCTGCTCTTCCCAACTTATTTCCAAGTTCAAGTCTTGTGCTTCACAGACCAGGGAAGTGGCCAGACATGAGGACCAGAACTCCAGGGCCATCTGGGGACCCTGGATACACCCACCAGGAACCGGCCCCTAAAAAATGACTTACGCAGACCCATGGATGCTTCAGGGCCTCGTGGGCCGTGATGCGCTTGGCAGGGTTGATGGTCAACATCTGGTTGATGAGGTTTTTGGCTTCAGGAGTAACGGTGTCCCATTCAGGGGATGGGAACTACAGGAGGAAGTGATACTAAGCTCCTGCCCAGGCAGAGGCCGTGAAGAAGGGAGACCCAGGGTGTGGCAGTCCCCACCCTCCACACCGGCGAGCACTCACATCATAGGCCCCAGCCTTGATCTGCTGGTATAGCTTGTGCTGGTCTTCATCCCAGAAAGGTGGGTAGCCCACCAGCAGGATGTACAGGATCACCCCTGTGGATGGGGAGGTGAGCAGCATAGCCCTGGAGGGCACCAGGGTCAGTCCTCGGTGTCCCTTTGTCCCCCCATGCCACGGGGAGCATGGCACAGCCTGTAATCCCTGCTCCATCTCCACCCTACTTCACTAGGGATCCTGGCCAGCCTCCTCTGCTGTATGCCCACCAGAAAGAGAAGATCCCACCTAAGGAGCCTGTGGTCTGAGCCCCTGGTCCCTGTATCCTGGTGTCCACTTGCTCTGGACACAGACCTATAATGAGCACAGGCAGACAAACATAATGGCCTGGGGCACATTGGTAACTCTAGTCAGGGTGTGAGATCCCTGCTAAGGCAGCCCAAACACAAGTCTGACACACACACTTGGCTCAGGGCAGGGTAAGCCAGCCACCTGCACACTCTAGGACAGAGGGAGTAAGCCCTGCAATACACAACCATACACTCATCATGCAACCCAACACCTCTCACATACAGGTCTTACCACATGCCCAGATGTCTACAGGTTTGCCATAGGCCTCCTTCCGAAGGACCTCAGGGGACAAGTAGCCTGGCGTTCCCGCAAATCCTATCAAAGGGGAAGGGACCGTGAATGGTCCTGAGGAGCTACCGGTACCCGTCACCCACCCCCCGACACTCACCGAACCATGCCTGCTGGTCTCCCTGGACCTCGATGGCCAGGCCGAAGTCTGCCAGCTTCACTGCGGCACCTTTGCATTTGCTGGCCAGAAGCAGGTTCTCGGGCTACAGAGAAACAGGCATGAGTGCACAGTGTTCACATTAAGAGAAGTTGTGGTGGGGGGCAGGGGACAAAACAGACGTGGCCACAGTTTGATGGACAGGGAGCCATAGACTGACTCCCTATATGGGTGTCCTTGGGCACCACTGAGTTCTAGACCTATACAAAATAACCCGATTCCTCTCTGGGGACCTAGTCATTCAAAGGGAAGCTGGCTTTCAGCTTGAACTTGGGTATCTTGCTTCCTAAAAACGTAAATAAAACCTGTGCTCACCATCACAAGCAACCACAATAGTTCCCACTGGGCTACAGGGCTACCCCACTGATAGAGTGCCGGCCCTGTCTCTCTCGTTTCAGGCATAGTGGAGAGTTCAGGGGTTTGGACAGTAGCCTTTACAGGACACGGAGGAACACCCAGGGGCTACATACAGTGCCTGAGTCAGCCCAGGGCATCTCTCTACCAGGCACAGGGCTGCTCACCAAGTCCCACCCAGCTCTAGTCAGCACTACAACATGGGACAGAAAAGGAGCCTGGCCCACTTGGTTGTCCGCATCCCCAGGTGGGAACAGCTTCCTTAGAGATCAGACAGAGCAGGGCCCTCAAGGAAGCCAGGACACATGGAGAGATGCAGAGAACATCCTGGGTCTACTGTGTGGCCAGCTGGAGGGACATTTGTTTCGTCCTAAAGAAATCACCAGAGAAGCTGTTGTCTCTGAGTCATTGGGAGCCTCAGAGACCCCTCTTCTACTTTTCCTGGACTTTCTGTCCAGCCTCTGATCACAGAGGTTCTGGCCTGTTCCTGCAGCTGCCAAGGAGCAGGTCCCTGGGCGATACTCAGAGCTCAGCAAGACAGACGTTCCTGGCTCCTGACCACCAGGGGGCTCCTCAGCCCTCAGCTCCCCTTGGTAAATTCATAGGCTCCCTCACCCTTCTTCAAAGGCACTTCAGTCCTGGGATCATACTGCAGCCAGCCCACATGCTGCCACATGGCCTGCTTTTGTTATGTGTTTCAGAGAATTTACAAGGCACAATAGCGGCTCTTGGAATGAAAGTGTGTCCACCCTATACAGAAAGATAGGGTGCTCTGGGCCTACAGGCAGATGGGTGTTCTCTCTGTGTGTGCAAAGTAGGCAAGCCCAAAGCTATGGTCCCCCTGGTGATAGGCAGGGGTCAGGGGTCATGCTCAGCTTTGCTCATTTTGATTTTGCCATTGTGAGCATGGCAGAGGTCCCAAGCTTCACTCTGGGACACCCCCGACCCCCCACCCCATTCCTACAGGAAATGATGACACAGAGAAGGTGTGTCAAGAAAATGGGGGCCCTAGAAGGTACAAGGAAAAGAAGTCTGGGCCCTTGGAGGGAGGCAGGAGTTGGGTCATGGAGGCTGTGCTTCACTTAGCTCCTACAAAGCCACCACAGAGACATACCAGCTAACCATACTCTCTCTTGCCTTGAGTGACCATGTAGCATCAACCAATTATGCCATCTGTGAGCCTTCCTGAACAAGATGGTGGGATTTCTCTCTGGGAAAGGAGGGACATGCTATCCTCTCCACAGGAAAATCTTGTCTGTCCAGGATTGGAGACATGAGGGAACACATCGTCTGCTACACTTTAGCCTCTGGGAATGGAGTACCTGTACCTCATAAAACAGGGAGCATATGCCCACCTCGTCTCAGGGGTCCTGTGCCAGATTAGACAGAGCAGGACCCTCAAGGAAGCAATAGCACATGAAGAGGTGCAGGGAACACCCTGGGTCTGCTGTGTGTGATAGCCCCTAAAAACAGCTGTGAAGACTGGGCCCTGGCCTAAGAGGAGTGACCACCCCAGCCAGCACTAATGCTCAGGGAAGACAGCCTTGAAGACAGGACTGGTATCTACACTGTCTCCAAACAGGGCTCAGCAACAGGCCGGATCAGGCCTGGAGAAAGGAGAGATTACAATGGGGGGGGGCTTCTGAGAGTTTGTAGTCAATTATTTTCTTTTCATATGTAGATTTGGCTGGCCTCAAACTTGATATGTAGCTGAGGCTAGCCTTGAACTCCTGAGCCTCTTGCCTTAGTCTTCCAGGTACCGGAATTAGAGAGCTGAGCCACCACACCCAGCTACAGACTTTCTTTTGAACAGAGTTGTAGTCCACAATCTAGCCATGGACAGCAGAGAATTGGAAAGGAAGATCTGAGAGGAAGTTGGCCTAAGCCAGATCAGCGTTACTGTCATGCCCTGACCTCAGTCACCTCTGCCCTCACCCTTGAGAGCTACATCTCGGTAGAAGACTAGAAAGTGAGAGTCTGAGCATGCACCTGTTAACAGGATGATTCTAGAAATCTGGCTCCTCCAGCAACAGAAGCCCTGGGTTGTAAGTGTGCAGTTATATCTCACATCTATGCACACACATGCGTGTACACAGCCAGCTACGTATATACACATGCATCTGCGCCTCTATGTACACACATGTGCATGTGGTCCTGTATGGAGACACACACACATGCACTCACACTCCTTCATGCAAGCATACAGCATGCACACGCATCTTCCACACACCACCTCTCTCTTTCTCCACATCTCCTTTCCCACAGTTTGTAGGTGTGGGTGACAGAATCTATCTTAACAGGGTAGAGACTCACCTTGAGGTCTCTGTGGACGACCCCCATTTGGTGACAATGGAGAACAGCCTCCAGGATCTGCTGGATGCAATGACTACAGCAAATAGCAGACAAGTTAGTTAGACAGTCCTGGGGTGGCCAGGAGGGGAGCAGCAAGAGGAGGCATGGGGAACGGCGGGGGTACTGTGGAGACTGGGGTTCAATCCTCAGCCTGGGGGAGCAAGGAGGATGGAGGGAATCGTGGGAGAAGGAGAAGCTGGCCACAAGGGAGCCCTTTCCTAGTCCCATGGGCAGCTCTTCTAGTCCTTGGTCCGCCTCTCCTGCTGCACCCAGGTCTGCTTAGAAGTCCAACCAGATCCACAGAAATAACTCTGCAGGGAAAGGCTCTTCTTTCCAGTGTACGCCTTTAAGGCTGAGATAGGCTAACCTTACCCTGAGCTGTGGGCAGGGATGCCAGCAGTAAGGAAGCACTGTGGGCAAGAGCGCAGGAAACTAAGGCAGGGAAGGTGCCGTGGTATGGAGATGAGCCTGTCTGCTTTGGAGCAGTGATGCCGTAACACTGTGTGCTTCTTCATCTAGTAGACATGGCTCCTGGACGTCCATCACACAGCCCAGCTCTATCCACGTGAAGGCCTCTAGCTCAGTTCCCAGTAGCCATTGTGCAGGGTGCCTCTCTAGCCAGCGGACAGCAGTCCCCTCTGTTCCTGTTCTCTCCTGGTTAGTGACATCGATCAGTATCAGCCTCAAACCCTTCCTGTCTGTGCACACATCAGCCTCAGAACCACCTGCCCCATGTACACAGAAGCCTGTTCTCAACTTCCTCTCCCCAATCCCAGTAGCCCCTGGAGCCAGGCACAAGTTCCATGAGGCTCTACCCTAGGGACAGCAGGGTGACCAAAGGTTGGCTTCCCTGAGGGTGTGGAGCACACGCTTCTCAAACAACGCGCCTCCCCCCAAGTCTGGTCATGTGTGGATATGGTCAACACTGCATTGAAAATGACATCTAAATTTTCTCCCATGAATCTCTCTCTTGACATCCTAATGGGTATGAACCTGAGGTTTGTGAGTTCAGAAAGAACCATGTCCAGTATGTGGAGGCAGCCCTCTGTAACATTCCTACCTCTCACCTGATTTGGGCTCCTCCCAGGGTTCACATTGGCCCATGTCCTGTTCCTGCTGTTTTTGAGGGGCCTATGTCTAAGTAAGGAACTGCCATTTCTCAGGACATCTTACTGTGCCTGGTATCATCACTTATTCTTGCCTCTTTCTGGTCCCCAGAAAGCCAAGCACTTGTCACTCAGGGTGGTTCTCAGTCCCATGCAGGCTAGGGGTCAGCTGTGTTCATGTTCATGTAGGACTAGGCACAACATGCCTCACTCAAGTGGGTAGAGCAGTGTTTCCCACAGGGCATATACCAGAACCAATGGGGACGCAGTTACGAGTTCAAAATACTTCTGGGAGCCCTGCCAAATACAGAGGGCTTCTCCTAACTCTCCCAGTGGCCATGAGCCTCTCCACAAGAATAGATAGCCAGGCCCTGTAGTCCTAGAGAAAATAGGGGGAACAGACTACATGTCTCCAGTCATGTCTGCTTTGCACAGCCCTGCTTGGCTGACCTCTCTCCTTCCTGGGACGTTCTTCCAATGGCTCAGCCATATTCACTAGGCAATGTCATCTCCCTAGACACCACCAGCAAAGACCTAGCCTGCTCCACACACTACTGAGGATGCTGGGGGCCGGAGCTGGCACCTTCCTCCATGAGCCTCCTCCAGTTTGGTCTCTTGAGAGACCATTTAAGTCCAGTCAGTGCTCTAGGCCAGACCCTGTGGTCTTATGCTCCATGATGGCATGACCAGCACGCGTGTAGCAGTGCATACTGTCCTAGCCACCTGTTCCCTGAGGCATCCTTTCTGCTGGTCCTGGGTCCCCAGAAAAGCACTAGAGACCTCTTTAGGTGCCCAGAAAGACTAGCCTATAATGCTGGGCCCCAGACCTTCCCTTTCTGGCACAGGTAGAGGTTCCTTCCAGACTTCACAGACAATTCAAGAGGGTCACTAGTACCGAGGAACAAGCTGGTCAGCAAGCCAAGGCTCTCCAGGAGAACATGGCACCAGGCAGTATGACAACACTACCCATGGAAGGCCGCACAGGGGCTCTCTCTAGGGCCCTTTCCTCACACTGCTTTGGCCCCATTGCTACCTCCATCACCAGCAGCAAAGTCAATACTTTTCTTAGTGTCTTGATCAATTTAGAAGTCACCCTGTGGCCAGAATCAACCTTAAGCCACATTCTGGACACTGGGCAGGTTCTGAACGCGGATCTCAGTTTGGGACCTAGTCAGCGCCACACTAACTGGGCCTCCAGGTGCATGCCACTGTGTCTGGCTTCTAAGGCTTCTAAGTATCAGTCTCAATATTTAAAACTTTCTTTTTCTTGTTTTGAAAAAAAGAATCAGTCACCTCTTAATTTCCCCTACAAGCTCCAGAATAAAAGCCCTACAGCATTGTAAAAGGAACCTTCAGCTTCCTTGGATAGAAATGGTTTCAGAAAAGCCACCCTTGTCTGTTTTCCTGCTCTGGACAGTGGAATCTGCCTCCAACGCATCTAGCAAATGGTGTTGGTCCATCTCTCCAGTGCTCTTTCTCTCAAACTGGGCACAAGTTCTACCCTAGTCAGCGCTGGGATCCACCCTGGGGTAAGTCAATGGCTGTGGGGTAACATCCAGAGGGCCGACCGACACAGACTCCCCGTTAGGCACCAAAGCCTGAGGCAGAAGCATAAAGGACCAGCCAGAGACCTGAGTTCAGGCTGTGCATTCTCTCTCAGTGCAGAGAACAGCCTGTGAGAAAGAAAAGCTAGGGTCGCAGAGGAACTGCCCACTAGACACTGGGGCTGTCATACAAGTTGGGTGTAGCCTCTTCGTGGGGACTTCTCAAATGCTCTCTCCTCTTCCCAGGACTTCCCAGGAAGGCTGCCCACCCTTCCTCACAGCCTGTCTGCTGAACATGCTCCTTCCTTTGGATTCCCAAATCCCAGACAGACAGAGCTCTATGAAGAGCTTCGTGGTGAGGCAGAGTCTCATGTCCTCTGGGCCAGGGCTAAGTCCAGGAAACTAAATATCTGTCGCGCTCTCCACATAGGGTTTCCCTGGGAAGAGTAGGGATTCCTGTCCTCTGAGGAGGCAGGGAGGTGCCTGGCAAGGACATGGAACACTTCTGTCTCCCAGCCCACAGGTTCCTATGACCCGAACAGCCTCGGAACATGGGAACTCTCAGACACTCCTGGTCTTGAGCCCTCCCAGATCCAACAAATTGTCCAGCCTATTTCTCCATCCCCTGTAGCTGGGGGTCCAGAAATGAGGGGGTTGGAGGTAGCGTTCTGCTACAGGTCAGGCATCTTAGAGCCACCAGAGGGCGCTGTGGACCTGTCAGAGATAGACTGAGGCCAGAACCACAGTGTGGCCCTGGAAAGACAGCAGGTCTGTATGCTGGGTGACCTCTGACTTCAATGGTAGAAGTAGTTCCCAGGTTAGAGGACAAGGCTTATACCCCCCCTACACAAATGGGGTCACAGGGATGGGGGAGGGCAGGGGCTGGAAGAAGATGAAGAGAGAAGGAATGTTAGACACCCCAAAAGGTACTTGGAAGAGCCACGACACCCCAACTTACTGACATTTCTTACTCAGCATTTTAGGTCAGGGGAAGGGGCTCCCTTTTACCTTATGCTTCTCTTATAAGCAGAATATAAAGGAAAATTTTATTTTCCTCCAGTCCACAGGACAGACTTCTTCTAGGATGTTTTTCAAAGCACAGTGTTTTTGCTGAGGGAGCCTTCAGAAGGACACAGCACCCCTAGTTTTCTGAGACTGGGAATTAGGGCCATAGGATTGTCCCACCCTGGCCTCTGCTGTCTGGCTCCATGGGGGAGACCTAAGAGGCCATGATGAGCCAGGGTGCTCATAGCTTTCCACAGGGACTCATAGCCTGTGCTGAAGGTCAGCAGTGCCCACTAATGCAGAACCAAGTCACATAAAGCTCCTGCAAGAATAATATTCATTTTTCTTGATTAGAGATGTAATACATATTCATTAAAGACAAGCTTTAAAATAGACAAGATAAAAAATTTAAAACCACCCATAACTTGACTGCTTGGATAGGATCACTGTGGCCCCTGTTTTTCGTTAAATGCACATCTATCTCTGCAGCCAGGCAGAGGTGGCCAGGGCTGACAAGCAGGGGTGGCCACCTGAGACAAGGCACAGTCTAGGTAACATCTGATGTGGGTCCCAGAAACCTGCTCAGAAACCACATCTGACACTCTTCATTCTGGTCCCCAGCAGCCACGTGATAAACAGCCATCTCTGGGTCATTGTTCTTCGTTGCCCTGGCAAAGACTAGCCTGGAGAGAAAGGCTGTGTCCTCAAATATCCATAAGGAATCCAGGGCTGGATAGAATCCACGTACTTCCACTTACTGGCACACCAGAGGCCCAGAGATCCAGGGCTCAACTCTCTGCCTGGCATCCTGAATGGGAGGACATAGGCCCCTTGGCCCTGTACTATGGACTAAAGTTTCAGGTCTCCTCTGGCCGTTGCCCTGGAGTGAGGTGAGTAGGAATCCAGGAACTCAGAGAGGAGAAGCTGTGGTCCCTTTTCCAGCAGCACCAATGATGTGCTCTTATGATGATGCTGTGTGAAGCCCAAGGAGGCTCTGGGAGGGTACCATGGACGGGGTTGATTCCTGGCCTGCACTCTTAGGAAATCATGTGGACATGCTTATCTGTGGGAGCTAAGGGATTGTGGATGGGATGTCCAAGAGCAAAGCTGGAGGAAGTCCAGGGCTCCTCCTCTGGAAGCCCATGAGAAGAGCCCCTCCCTAATGTGCATGCCCAGCTGCTCTCCAGCTGGGTCACAACTTTGTGCTGGTAAAAAACATGAGGCTACCCTTGCTCCGGCCTCTCTCTCAGAGATTTCCCAGTTGGCCATAGACCTGCTGACACTTCCTCAGGTGACCTCTAAGGGGCCACGGGAATGACAGCGACTCATAGGACAGAAAGGGCAGGGGTGGGGCTCAGTGAGGAAAGAGCTGGAGGTTAAGAAAGGGGAGCATGGTGCTGAGCTCTGAACCCACCTGGCATCTGCCTCGCTGTAATACTCTCTTGCCACGATGTCTTCAAAAAGCTCCCCACCAGTGACCCTGTGGGGAAGTCACATAGTCATGGATCCCTGATATCCTCATCATCACGGTCACCACCATCATCGCCCATCACTGCCGTCACCATCGCTACCAGGATCACCGCTGTCATATTGTCACCAGGACTACCATCAGCACCATCAGCACCATCACATCATCATTACTGCCCCTACCACCAACACTATCACCACCATCATCACCATCACTGTTCATATCTCTCATTACATCACCATCACTTCTACCATGCCCACCATCAGCACTGCCCATCACCACCACCTCACCATCACCATCATCATCATCGCTGATCCCATTCATCACCACCACCATATTACCTTATCACCATATCACCTTATCACCATCACTCCTGATCACCATCCCCTCTATCCTCTGACAACTTATCAAGGGCGTACCTGCTCACACCTGATGACATTTAATACCTCCACCCTCACAACCCTTTCCTGGGAAAACTGAGCTTCTCAGATCTAAGTGGTCTCTCCAGAGTAAGGCCCCACAGGGGTTTGTGTGGTGGAAATGCTCTCTGTACGATATAAATAAAGTAACTGGCTTGGCCTATGTAGAGCACTGTAGAAGTGGGTGGAGAATCAGAGGACAGACAGGTAGAAGGAGGGTGGAGTTAGTCAGTCGCCATCCAACCCCCCCCCCAGAAGAACAGACATGTAAGAAGTACAGGTGAGCCATGGGCCAGAACACGTGACGGGTAGATTAGTAGATTACAAGAAATGGGTTGAATTAAGATGAAAGAGCTAGCTAGTAATGTGCTTGAGACATAGGCCAAACAGCATGAAGTTAATACAAGTGTCTGATTCATTTCTTTGGGGGACAAAAGCTGCCGCTGGCCAGGTCCAAACTTCCAGCCCAAACGGGCTGGGAAACTTTCTACAACAGGTTTGAGCCAGGACTTTCTAGTGTGACTCTAATGCTAGATCTGAGGATATCTGGTTTTCCCCCTTCAGTGCCCCCATACGCCGGGCCAGGTTTGAGACCTCACACTGTGGTGAGAGTGTCCAGAGGATATAGTGCCTGGATCTGGCCTACATGGGGGCTGAAGTCCCGAGTCTTCACGAGACTACAGATGACAGAGGTAATATTCTCTGACCGCACACCCTCCTGTCCTTTGTCTCTGTCTCCAGCCAGCAAATGTCCACCCCAAGGTGGAAGAAGCAGCATTGTGAGGATGGAGTTTGCACATATGTGAAACAGGAAAATCAGCTTCAGGAGCAGCCCAGGTAAGGGGCTACCACCCCTAGTGCTGGCTGATTGACTGTTTGAGTCTCAGCACAAAATATTCTTGAACCAGGCTTTGCAAATTCAAGTCTGGGAAGAGAAAATGGAATAAAGCCAGTGGGTCTTAGTGCAGAGCTGTGGATGTCCTTGGAGGTGTCAGATCTGTGACAGGGCCAGGCCCCCTGAGGCACCTCAAAGTGTTCCAGGAAGTTGCATTTTGGTGTGTGGGCACCAGGGCCATCTCTGGGTCCAGAGTCTCAGGGCAGGGGCCTTTACTGAGTTGGCTGCTGTGGGAGACTTGGGCCCTGTAGCTTCCGTGTCCAGGCCTGGTAAGTACCTACAGAGCTCTAAGCTGACAGGGCCTCACGGTCTGCTGGGGTGCTACCAGACCACCTCAGAACCTGAAACCTTGAAGGCCCTGGAGGTATGAGAGAAGGATATTTAGGTCTGTCCAGAGCCACCATCCTCAGTCTCTTTCTGTAGCTACCTGTCTGGCATGTCTTGGGAGGTCTGAGAGATAAAGATGTCACATACACACATACATCCCTTACCCCCATTGTCTTTCCTTCTCAGCTCCTGCAATAATTGCAGCCATCTATTGGCCATCAGGGCCCTGAGCAGGACCACCCTGAGCCCACAGGCCTCTGTTTTGGAGAAGAGAGGGTGGCAAAAGTGGGTCTGGGGCACACAGGGTTAATCTGTCCACCTCAGGCCATGGGACTGATGTCTCAGGGCCCAGATTCAGTCAGACTATAGGTTATCTAGCTGGTAATTCTGGGCAGGGTCTTGTGGGACACATAGAGGTATCTGAGGAATAACCAGACTCCATGAAGGAGCACGAGGGTCTTCACCAGAAGACCCTATGGGGCCAGAGGATGCCAAGGCCTGCATGCCCAGCAGCCTGGACATCCCTGTCTGAGGGAGGAAGAGGAGAGGTGGACCTAGGAAGGCACCTCCTATTCCCATTCAGCCTGTTGCTCAAGGGCAGCCAGAGGGCGTGTGGTAACCATGGTAACAGCACCACATCCTGGCTTCCCTGGCTGTGCAGTCTGGAGGCCACCAGGCCAGGCCAAAGCCCCTGGGCCCCCACCCAGCCCAGGGTCCCGAAGCAGCCCTGATTCACGGACAGCTAAATATAGCGCTGCTTAGCAGGAGCTGTCAAGAGGTAAGGGAGATGAGATCATCGCTTCTAAATCCGGCAGGAAGCGAGAGGCGGAGATGGCCCCGGACGCCTTCTCACTCAGCTACTGCACACACTCTCATGCAAACACACTCACATGCACACACACACACACACACACACACACACACACACACATGCCTGTATTCCCAAACCACACACAGGTTCACACTCATAAAACAGATACCATGCATGTACACAAACTGTTTCTGTACTTTCTCTCACAAGCTCAGGTACTATCACACACACACACACACACACACACACACTCACACACACGCGCGCACACATATATCCTTTCACTCATAATTATAAAACGTGCTCATGCCAGCTAGCTGTGCCCCAACCTGGCGTGACAGGACTTGAGGCCTCAAGGCCTCAGAAGGGAGGGAAGTTAATGGGCACTGACTGCCGTCTGTGGTTTTCCCTTCCGTGCCCCCACCTCCCAACTTTCTGCATGGAGGACCACCTCAGCATGTCAAGTGGGTAAAAACCTGTGCATAGCCGAGCCAGAGGTGGGTAGGCTGGAGATGTCTGGGAACGAGGTAACCCACAGCAGAGGCACACTCAGGGAGTGTGTATGTGGTTCCTAAACTGGTTCCTAAATCTGAGGCTGAGGGTCCCACACTAGGAGTGAGAGAGGATGAGGGTCTTTGGCTCTGCTACTTACAGATCGAAGACCAGGTAGTGAAAGCCTTCTTCAGAGATGCTGTCGTGGAGGCGTACTGCAGAGACAGAAAAGCCATGAGGAGGTGGAAGTAGCCCAGGACATTCCCTAGTGCCCACCTCCACCCTGTCTGGGCCCACAGCAGCAGCAGTGGTGCACAGCTCTGGGTGAGGGATCTCCTCTCTGTGACCCAGACAAGGAGGCTGACTGGGACTTGGGAGCCATGAGCTGGCTTTAGGTGCTGCAGGCTGAGCCTGAGGGATCACCGCGGAGCTGTAGTCGGGCACCTTGCCCTTCCCCTGGCTCCTCTCTTCTCTGCTATTTCCAACCCTTCCAGAGGGAAACACAGAAAAGACTCTTTGCTGAGCCCCCGGCAGGAGGAAACAAACCCATTATTCATCCTGGACCCTAAGACTGCCCTTAGCAAGGCAGGGACGAGGCGTGGAGGAAGGTTCTCCCAAGCGTGGTGCTGTTCAAGGGCTCAGACCTTGGCGTCTCCTTCCTGTTGGCCATTGGGCCCTGTGTTCACACTTGCATTCAGGGTCTCCTAGCCTCTGCCTGGGCTGGGCAGGGTTAACGGGCTGTGAGGAATGAGCAGCTCTGAGCACTGAGGGAACCGTGGTGAGGTCTTGGGTTTGGAGCTTCACTCTGCACCCAGCAGTAAGGATTTTCTAAGAATGAATCACTTTGGGCCCCGCTTCCCCACATTCAGATTCTGCTCTCTGCTAGAACAGCCCTCTATGCCGGGGCTGTTCTGAGCACCTTGCGTGTGTCGGTTCAATTTGCTTACCCACAATCCCTCCAGACTGCAGAAAAGGGAGCTGGGTCAGAGGCTGACTAAGCAACTGAGGGTACACTGCCCACGGGCTGTGGGATCAGGGTCCTGCTCCAGTGGGTGCACAGTGCCAGCCTCGGTCCTTGTGCTCTTGGGATATTTAAGTTTTTGCTGTCGTGAGCCACCCAAGACTGGGCCACAAAGCTGGAGGGTGAAGAACAGCCATCTTTTCCCAGGTCCCACAGGGCCCAGGACCTCAGGCAAAAACAGCCCACACAATTCCTGCTCCTGGCACCCTCCCCCACTGTCCTAGTTTTCTAGCTGGCTGCTAGCGCCTCCTTCCTGGCACTGCTTCTCCCAGGCACCATCCTGATAGCATCCTTATGCCTAGGAGCTCTGATATTGCCCTACTACCTCGGTTCTAGCACCTTCGCTCCATAGGGCACTGCACCTCCTATCTACTTTTGATAGCACACCAGGCCCCAGACACCACCCCCATACACACACACAACTAGGAAACAGAGGGACACTCTCTGTGGCCATCACACCTCAGTCTACAGCTCCTAGTATCTGTCATCATCACTGTCATATGTGCTCACATGAAGCAGTGAGTGCTCCCCATATCTATCATCATCACGGTCATAGGTGCTCACATGAAGCAGTGAGTGCTCCCCATATCTGTCATCATCACTGTCATATGTGCTCACATGAAGCAGTGAGTGCTCACCATATCTATCATCACCACTGTCATATGTGCCCACATGAAGCAGTGAGTGCTCCCCATATCTATCGTCACCACTGTCATATGTGCTCACATGAAGCAGTGAGTGCTCCCCATATCTATCGTCACCACTGTCATATGTGCCCACATGAAGCAGTGAGTGCTCCCCATATCTATCATCACC
>PVIH01019823.1:0-34283 GCA_004025045.1 Sigmodon hispidus
TACTACGCAGCAATAAGAAAAAATGATATCCTAAAATTCACAGGCAAATGGATGGATTTGGAGAATATCCTCCTGAGCGAAGTCTCACAAACTCAGAGAGATAAGCAGGGGATGTACTCACTCACTAGTGGTCTCTAAACAAACAAACAAGAAAAAAAGCCAAACATGCCCAAGCTGCAAACCACAACCACTGAACAGCGTGGGATCAGAAACACCCTGGACTGACCCTTCAAACCCCACTCCAACTATAGGAACACCTGACTCACTCTTGAGGGAGGGGGGAAAGAACTGGATTTGGCCAGGAGTGGAGACTGATCTAAGCATTATTGGGTCAGTGGGACCATAGGGCTGGGGATTTATTAAGGGCTTGTGAGAGCTTCCAATTTCAGTGAGACACAGATATTTTATATTCTTTTGATATTTAAGAAATCACAAGATCAATGAAATCTCTATATTGTGTTAGTAAGACCCTGTAGCTTTGATTCAAGATCATGACTGTGAATAGTAGAACACCATTCCCTAGAAGATATGGCACACATCACAACTAATTCTTTGAAGTGCTATTGTTGTTTCTGTTAAACCAATAAAAACTGATATTCAAAGAGGTTAAGCTTCTTGCAATGAGATTTAGATAGCCATCCTTTCTGCTTCCAAAATGCATCCAGTACCTGTACAAATAATAGTGAAGGTAGTTATTTCTATTACTTGAAAGTCTCAGAAAAATTCATTTTTTAATCTATAACTAACAGGGACCCCAAGGAATTTTAATGCTCTCAATGCTTCATATTTTATTTCTTTAGATTTCAGTGTGTGATGGATTCATTATTTTTTCCTGTGGGAACCCATACAGTGACTCAGTTTCCTATACTGACATAAGAGTCTTTTCTAACTCAGAGTAAAATAATCACAGTGATTCAGCTATTTCTAGAGTTCAAATGAGTTTAGCTTGCTCCTTGCTTTAGCCTTGATGACCATGGAACTAGTTTGTTTAGCCCCTGGGGAAATATTCATTATCTTGTTACTGGAGCTAGCAGAAGCCATAGGATGCAGTAGTGAAGCTGCTTGTTGCCTGATTCAAAGACAGCATGGGGTTTTCTGAAGGTAATGTTTGAATGCTTGTACTGTGTTTCATTTAATTTCTGGCTTCAAAATGTATATAACCACATTCAGAAATAAATTTGGGGTCTTTGTGGTTTTGAACTGCAGGCCTCTCTTGATTTTCTTTTCTGTCTTCTGTTATATCTTCAGCAGTCTATGTGTCCCTAGTGATCCCAATGACTTATTGGCTGGATCCAAAACTTTCTGATCTCTGTACTAGATTTTTTTATTTTGTGGCCACCAACCAGCTTCCAAATCATGATGCAGAGACTTATTATTAGTTTTCAATGCTCAGCCTAGTGTAGGCACGTTTTTGGCTAGCCCCTTTAAACTTAAATTAACCCTTTTTTTTTTTAAAACTACCTTTGCTTCAGGGATTATTACCTTTCTTACTTCTGTATATCTCACTTTCACTGCTTCTCTATGTTTTCTTGGCTTCTTTGCCCTAGGCTTGTTTATTATTCTTGTCAGGGTCCTAGAGAAGTCCCATAAAAGATCACTAGTCATGTATGCAATCACCAAGAGGGTTTATTATTGCCAACATGCAGGGGGTGGCTAATGGCAACCCCCAGAAATGTTCACAGGCTCCTTTTAAGCTGGGATAGGGGAATTCTGTGGAGGTAGAATTAGCCTGATGGATTTGTGGGAGGCTCTAGTGGTTAGGAATTTTTCTAAAGGTTAGGAGAAACTATTTTCAAGTAGCAGAAGATTCTAGGGTACCTGCTGAGCTAGTGAAAGGCTGTAGGAGGCCTGAAAATTGGCTGTCTCTGAGATGTGGTCTTTCCAGGAATTGATCAACTTAAACGACTTCTAGTAAACTAAACCAAAACTAATGCCTGCTCTCTGGCAGAGGCTATTAGAAACCTGTCATGACTCTGGTCTGGCTCCTCAGCCCTCACAGTTCTCTCCTCCTCCTCTCACATCTTTCTTTTTTTCTTCCTAGATTTCTTCTCCTGTTTATTCTCTTTGCCTGCCAGCTCCACCTATCATTTTTCTGCCTAGCTATTCAACTTTCATTTCTTTATTAGATCAATAAGATGCCTTACATAGGCAAAGTAAAACAAATGCAACACATCTTTACATAATTAAACAAATGCAGCATAAACAAAAGTAACACATCTTTACACAGTTTAAGTAATATTCTGTAGCAAAAGCAAAAGTTATCACATCTTTACACAGTTGAAATAATATTATACAACAGATTTCTATTCCAGATGGACTGTAATGAAGGTCATTTTACAAGGAACCCACGTGTAATTGAACTCATTCCAAACCATACCATTTCATCCATTGTATAACCAGAGTCAATCACACTAGACACGTGCCTTAATCTTCTGACTGACTGGTTTGCTTAGATGTTGAGCAATGCCTTAACAGCAGGAAAGGGTTAGAAGCAGTGTTGATCTGATTCACACCTGCTACTGGGTATGTAGCTAGCGAAAGGAGTAATGAAGATTTGTCATTGAGTGTTCAGTGCTAATTAGACTTTCTATTGCCCTACTAATTGGTTTCTTATCCAATCTATTAACACAAAGAGAAATACTACTAATTAAATGCTTTCTCCTGGTGTTTTTTGGAAGACAAAACACAGTTAATAAATAAGAGGGAATCTTGAGGTTTTCACTGTATCTATACTATACATACTAATGTATATAAAATTTACATATGTATATATAATGTTATTATGGATTTTAGAATATAAATAGGAGCATGATTTGCATAGACTTATCATGATCAAAAATTTCTAATATTGAGAGCAGACTAAATACATTATAATAGGAAAGGATTAATCTGGTCATAATTAGAGTCAGGTTCCCTATCTGTCTTCCCTTTTTTCTGAAGGCTGCTGTTCCTTTTCTCATTACATTACAGTACTTGAAAATCCAACAGATTTGAGTCTGTTCCTGCTGTGAGTGTGTATGAGTTCAAGTTCCTTCAGGAAGTGAAATCACACTGCTAGTAATTTTCTGTTTGTGGCAATTGAAAATAGGCTTATGTTACTAAAGACTGCTGCCTGGTAACACAAAGCAGTATTTATTGAAATAGTGTTTAAATGTAAATTGTGATATTTTGACTTCTTTGGAAGAAAAAAAAGTGTTTTTAAATAATTAGTTAGGCTTTTTATGTGTGATAAAACTAATTAGCAGAGTGTGAAAATTTTGTTTTGCTGTTTATTTTGAAATAAAGGTGTACTAGTTACAGTAGTAATAAATGGTTTAATGATATACTCAGTTTTCCCCAAAAATATCTTACCAGAACCAGAACACTGATACAACACAATTAATGAAACATTTTATC
Source organism: Sigmodon hispidus (assembly GCA_004025045.1). Classification (NCBI taxonomy): domain Eukaryota; kingdom Metazoa; phylum Chordata; class Mammalia; order Rodentia; family Cricetidae; genus Sigmodon; species Sigmodon hispidus. The sequence goes on from PVIH01019823.1 coordinate 3,397, forward strand.
CATTATTCTCTAGATTTTAAGATACTTACTTTGTTTGTATTGGTTGTGATTAAAATATCAATATATCTTAAAAACCACACCATAATCTGGACACAAAATAATTCCCAAAACACCTCTCCCAATTTGTAAAACTAGACAACATTGAATTCTTCATTGTTTCTCTCTTTTTTTTAATAGAGCCAACATTATAATTTACTCATTTTTTAGCTTATAGTTTACTTTTTAAAACACTTAATATTATATTTATGAGGCTTATATATTTTTATTGTTAAATGTTGCTAGCTTCCACTGCCAGAGGCCCCACAAACTCCTTATGCTATTTGATTGCCATCCACATTTGGAGGGCTTACTTTAGTCTCATGTAGGTTCCCCAGCTGTCATTTCAGAGGTAGTGAGCTCCTAATAGTTCAGGTCAACTCTCTCTGTGGGTTTCCTCATCAAGATCTTGGCCCCTTAGGTCGTGTAATCTCTCCTCCCTTCCTTCAACTGGACTGGAAGCTTGATTTAGTGTTTAGCTGTGGATCTTTGTATCTGCTTCCTCAGTTGCTGCATGAGGGGTCTATAATGACAATTATGGTAGTCATCCATTTGATTACAGGGGGAAAGCCAGTTTTGGCACCCTCTCCACTATTGCTTGGAGTCTTATCCAGGATCATCTTTGTGAGTTCTTAGGTATTTCCTTAACACTAGGTTTCTCTCTAACCCTACAATGGCTCCCTCTATCAAGGTATCTATTTTATTGTTCTCCCTTTCCGTTGCTACCCCAGTTCAACCATATGTTCAACCCTCATGTTCTCTTGCCACCTCCCCTTGTACCCCCGCCCCCGTAGCCAATTTACTCAGGATATCTTCTCTACTTTCCCTTCTGTGGGAGATCCATGGATGTCTCTCTTAAGTTCTTCCTTGTTTACCTAGCTGCTCAGGGGTTGTGGATTATAGTCTGGTTATCCTTTGCTTTACACCTAAAATTCATTTATGATTGAATACATACCATGTTTATCTTTATGGTTCTGTGTTACCTCACTGAGAGTGATATTTTCTAGTTCCATCCATTTGTTGGCAAATTCCAGAATGTCATTTTTTTTCCTTCTGCTGAGTAGTACTCCTTTGTGTAAATGGACCACAACTTTTTAATCCATTATTTAGTTGATGGTCATCTAGATTGTTTCCACATTCTGGCTATTACAAATAATGCTTCCACATGCTTGAACTGGCTTCCTAGAGCCCATTTCTTATGGAGAAAAACCTTGCTAAGCCTCGATACCGAGGGGAGGGTCTAAGTCTTAACTCAACTGGACTGCATTGACTCACCCAAGGAGTTCTTACACTCTTTGAGAAATGAAAGGGTGGTGGAGTGGGGAAAAGCTGAGGAAGGACTGGGAAGAGAGGAGAGAGGGAGAATAGTGATGGGTATATGTAGTCAGCTATTAATCACTGGAAAGGATTAAAAGGTTAATATTCATTAAAGGGGTTAATAGCAACTTAAAATAGAAAGAATAGGCAGGAAGGATGAACAATCCACTGAACAGGTTTTCCTTTCAAGCAAAGGGGAAGCAGAGAGAATGAGAGAGAATGTGCATCCAATTCTTAAAGTACCTTCAGTCATACCTCAGTTCTGCTGCTTGATAGTTACAGGTGAGTGTCATAACTATGCTGGCCAATAGATTATGCCTTTAGGTCAAGGTGATGCACTTGCTCCCCACTACAGGTATGTTGAAACATTCTTTTTAAATTAAAACAAGTATTACTAGCTCATTTCTTTACTTTGCTATACAGAATTCCATTATATGACTTATAATTCTACTAATGGACATTTGCATCATTCATTTTATAACCATAATTTTCTAGAACATTCATATGCTTATATATATTTATGTATCCTTATGTGTTTGCACAAATGGTTCTTTACAATTTCTTCCTAGGAGTGCATCATTGAATCTTAATTTATTCATGAGCTATCTTTGCCATAGGCTCATGTTTTTCTCTTAATTAAATTTAATACTTAATACCACTGCCTATTGTTCCATATCTTTACAACACCTGATAGTGTTACATGTTTCAGTTTCTCCAAAATGGAGCAAAAGTTACAGTTAGAAGTAATGTTGATAAAAGTTGATACTTCTTATATCTATTAATTCCTAGCTTTCCCATATTTATGAATGGTCAGTTCATATATATGGTTCAATCATCAATGCACATTTTGATATTTTTCATTGTATATGAAGTAGTCTAATACTTTATAGCTTATAGGTTACTTTGTAGGTGTATGTTTCTCCCCCACCTGCCAGTTCACAAATAACCAACACTTACATTTAATATTATGTATAAATGTTTGGCCAATAGCTCAGGCTTATTACTAACTAGCTCTTAAATTTTAAGTTAGCCTGTATTCTTTATTTATCCTATGTTATGTGGCAGTACCTTTATTAACATGTTTACAGAGGGAGTTCCAGGCTCCTAGGCAGGCAGTGATGGTGCCAGGCCTTTAATCCCATAACTGCAGAGACAGATCTTTCTGTGTTTCTGAGAGTTCAAACAGTAGTAGCTCACACCTTTAATCTTAATCTGGATGTGAAACAACTGAGCAAAGAAGGTATTTAAGCAGGCATTATAATTGACAAGGAGAGAGGCTGAGGAAGCTGGAAGATAGCTGGGTGCAATTTGACTGTGATGTTTCCTCTATTTGATATTTGAGCTTTTTCCCAATATCTGGCTCTGAATTTCCTTTACTATAAGCAGAATTTGTACTATAGTGATATATTATATATTTAATAAAAACAGCCTGGAATAGCAGAGTACAGAGCCATCCTTCCAGTCTTTTGTTTGTATGTTTCTTTGAGAGAGACAAGGTTTTCTGTGTAACAGTCTTAGCTGTCCTAGAACTTCCTTTGTAGACCATGCTGGTCTAAAACTCACAAAGATCCTCCTGTTTGTCTCTCTCAAGTATTGGGAATAACAGCATAAGCCACCTGGCTATTTGATAACCTCAGGCTGTTTTTGTGTTATTTTAGAAGACATTGCTGAGATTGGTTTCTTTTATTCCTCTGTTTGGGTTTGAATATCTTTGTTTTCTCTCTTAACAGGCTTTTTAAAGACTTTCTTCTTGAAATTCACATTAATTGACTTTTTAAATAATAAAACAAATCAAACAAAAAATACTTATAATAAATAATATGATAAACACTATGAGGATAGTCCCATCTACTTTATCTTTTTCTTTACTATTTCTATTATCAAATCATCTAGAGTAAGATCTCAGAAAGACCAAACACATTCCATTGCCTTAAACAAATTTCCCCTTTTAAAAAAATCTGATTTACTCACCAAACTTGTTATCACCGACAATTAGATGACTATGAAGTGGGGCTACATAGTGTGGTAGCAGCCCAAAGAGAAAAAAAAAGAAGCAAACCATCAAGAGAAGGAGGCCACTGTCTGGAAAACTTACCCAGATGAAAGTGAAAAGGAAACATGTGTGGCTAGTCTGTCTAAGACTGGTGTCCAGGTTTTACTTTCTGCACCTTCAGTGCTGTTTACAAATGCTTAGGCAGACTGAAAGGTGACAAATAAACATAGTTCCAGGCATTATTAAGTCAGTAAAGCTAGACAATCGTGAACTTAGCTCTTCTGCATTAAAAAAAAAGTATGACAATATGAGACATAAGAGATGGCTCATGTGGAAATGACCACCGTGGAAGTGACAGTAGATCTCTAACTCCCACCCACATGAAACAAGCCTGATGAGGTCATGAGTGGCTGTAACCCAACAGCTGGGGGATCTGGACAGGTGGATCTTCAATTCTCTTCAGCCAGTGAGTCTAGCCAGTGAATGAGTAATGAATTCAGTGTTTTTCTTTTTCCATTTTGTTCTGTTTTTTTTTTTTTTTTTTGTTGTTGTTCATTTTTTAAGTTTTATTTATTTATTTTTTAACTTTACAAATATTTTTAACATAGAGAAAAGACTTTATTTTCTAGAAAAATAAAGTAAAATAGAGTGACTAGATTTTATTTTTTATGTTCCATTTTAGACAAAGGAGACACAGAGAACAATTATTTTCATTATTTAATATGCCTATATAGGAACTATTAACAACTATTGCTAAATTTGAACCTATGTTTATCAAGTTTCTCCCTTTAAGATATTCTCAATGCTGTATTTTTAAATTTAAATTTAAAATTTAAAATTAAATTTAAAGAAATTTCAATACAAATGTGTCTTTTAAAAAATAAATAATAAAAATAATAAAAAAGAAATAAAAAGAAATATGTAACAATGCCATTGTTTAGAATGAATAGTGTTGTGATCGAATGTTGTTCTGTTTTTTTGTTTTTAAAGGGAAGTGGATAGGCATTGGAAAACCTCTAACATTGTGTATGGTTGCATATGTGCATGTATTTGCATTTATAAGGCAGTTTTAGATACACACACATAAATGTCAGTTTCATTTTTCTTCATTACTTGTCATAACAGTGTCTTGACTATTCCTGGGCAAAGTATGTAATTTTTCATATTCCTCCCAGGAAAAGATAAGGCCTGTTTTCGTTTTCCTTTTTCGTGGCTTTCCCTTAAAAACATTTGCTTCCTTTTGATATAATTCCTTCATCTTACCTGAATTAATTCCCAGGACCATCTTAAAAGATTACTGAGGTAACTAAATTTATAATATTCTTTGTATGTCCAATTTAATAAACTTAGTATATACATGCAGTATGGTAAAGGGAGCCTTTGTTTAGGAATTCTTAAAACATCCCAAGTACAGGTGATATAAGAAATAAACACAACATAGTACATTTTTACTTCTACATGATGTGTCTCAAAAAGTAAGATTGATTTACTTGAAGAAATGGAAACTATATCCTTAAAATGACACATATATTATGACAGGTAATTATGTTGCAAATAATTCAAAATATATTTGCACAAATGGAAAACTACACAATGATGTTTAAATTTAGCCTACAGGTGACAGAACCAGATTTCTATGAATACCAAATATATTGCAAGGAGATTTAAACTTTTTTGTATCCCCTAGCTTTTGTCAAACAGAATATCTTAAACTGTTGCCTGAAAGACCAAAAGTGCTGTAGAAACCTTGAAAAGTTATTACTTTATTTATATAATTCATAAATCATTGCTTTAATAAAGTAAATAAATTCAGTGAACAAACCCTATTGAACTGATAAGTTGTTGAAATAGTTATTAGATGAAAATTTGTTTGCTGAAATGGTCCATTTATGCTGTTAGCAACAAGCTCTTTTTCTAAAGGTCACCATGAAAATTATTAACTTTATGTCAATTGCTGTAAATTGCTATTTGGCAACTCTCTGCTTGACATAGTAAAATGAAAATGTAGTCTAAATATACTTAAATTTTGAAACATTCTATTGAACACTAAAGTCTCCAAACCACATGTAGTGTATAAGGAAGTATTAACATTCCCAAGGTTAGGTATGATAGTTCAGCTCTGCCAATGGAATATTTTTCCATGTATCCTGTGCTCTTCCATGTTCATAGGAAATATATGAATGTGTCTTATTTTAGAGATAAAGTCCACATCCCCAAGCACAGCATTTCAGTGTAATTATAATTGGCTTCTGAATTATAGAATGCACTAAGCTACAATTTGGCCCAATTCTTAGCAGACAGATTAATTATACCCAAGAGACTAATTACTTTTCTCATTTTGATGTTTTAAAATTGTAGTGTGTATTCTGTGCCTTGGGATAATTAGGCATTTGTTTAGCTTTGAGTATTAACTCAAATGACTTACAGTAGATGACTATACCCTTGGAAAAAAATGGTTTTAGGGCAACAAAGTAAAACATTAAACATTTTTGTTCTTTTAAATTTAAAGCATAGTATTAAATTAGCTAAAAATGAGGTTTTAATAATATAACTTATTTATAATTTAAAAATAAATGTAGAAGTATTGAGTTTAAATACTGATACTGATCTAAATGTAAATGAGCCAATTATACAGTTTCATTTCAATTAAAGCCATTAAGAATGATCAAAATACTCTTCTGCATGGGGTAATGGGCAACTAAGTTAAAATTGTGAACTTATTTAATTATATTTCTTCTGTAATTTACTTCCATGAGGGATACAATGGTTACTAAAATACAGCATCTTTTGTTTGATTTAATCTTTTGAATCTTGTTTGCCTCCTTTAAAATTGTGCATGTGAAATTTCTCACTTTGTACTCTTTTGAAAACTTGTGCTATCTTGACAAGATGCTAAGCCTGTATTTATATCCTAAGTATAATAATAATGTAGTGACATTATTTAACAGCTTATCCTTGGAGACCTCAAAGGCTGCAGATAATATGTTACCTCACACATCATAGCAATTCTTGAGATTTTGATGCATTCTTTTTCTTGCCCTTTTGTTTGAACCAAACAACCCCAGAAGAGAGCTGAAAATGAAAATACTTCATTTTCAGAAGCATTATGAAGAGTACAGTTGGTTTTTAAAATTTTCAAGTGGGATATTTGAAATGTTAAGGTTTTATCAAGGTTTCACAGATAACAAATTCAAAACAACATTTTAATTCATTAAATTAAACCTCTTCTAGAAAGTATGGTGTATGACTTATTTTATTCTGTATACAGTATTACACTGTGTAATTTAATTCTTCTGTGGCAATATAAATCTATATCTGAAGTAAAATAGATTCTCTTACATATGTATTTAATACTGAGTTAAAAATCTGAATGACTCTCTACATTCTACTCATTGGTTCCCATTATTTATTATAAATTAACACTTAATAGCTAAGCAGTAATTATATTCTTAGGCAAACACTTAGGCAGAACCATGATAGTTCACTGAATATGGTAAATAGAAGGTATCACCTATTGAGAGGATAGATTTGCCAATTCTGATTTTTTTTTCTAGCTTATAGACTAATGGCTGATAATTATTTTGAAAATGGGAGAGGTTTAAAGTGGAAATGTTGAGTTAAGGGTAAATTGTATAGAAAAAGACCCTAAAGATCAACAAAGGTTCACAAATTTACTTAGAAAAAATACACAAGGATGAAATAAAATAAGACAAATGAGAAAGGCTTTGAATTGTTCAGAATTAGCTTGAAAGACTGGGTGACTCACTAGATGTGGATCAGAATAAGACTGAAGATGACTAACATTTTGAGTCTCAATGACAGTGAACATTATAATAATACTAATAATATAGCTTACGTCAACACTTAAATGAAAATGTGACATATACAAGGTAAAAATATACCTCCCTGTTTAAACTTTCAGAGTCTGCTCATTTCAAGTAGGATGCAGATGCAAAGACTTGTCATTCTGTTAACTGTTTCTGAGTTGGTTTCCCATTCCTTATCTCCAGTGTCATCCCTTGAAACCACAGCCCCTGTTTACTGTCATACACATCTTCCTTGTGTGTTTTATGGCAACTTGCATCTGTATTATTGTTTACTCTATTGCTGGTCCCAGTCTGAAATTCTTATTATTTGACCTCTTAGTCCACATGTCAAGTAGTATATCAGGGGAGACATTTTTGCCAGTTACCTACAATTTTAGGAAGCTTAGAATTAAACCATGATTATTAGACTTTGTTTACTCCTTAATTTTTGCCTTTCCTATTACTTTTAGGATTCATCTTTATCGCTCATTTAAATTTTTAGCAATTATACTGAGATATTATTATTTTGAATGTATTTTTGTTTTAAGAGGATTTCTATATGCATTTTCAGAGGAGTAAATATCTATTCATAGCATCAGGATAATAATAGGCACCGCCAAATGTTACATCAAAGTTCATCTTGTTATACCAATGGGTTTTATTAGGGTTACTTACACACACATGAGTGAGGCTCATTGATAGGAATATGGGTGACTCAAAGACAACTGCATTACTGCAACACTTATTCTTAGCATTGGTGATAATTTGGGAAAGCTGAAGTCTTTCTCGGAAAGCAACGTGTAAATTAAAGAAAAGTTGGCTAGTTAGGAATTTCCTTCTTCATCAATTGTTTACTGCTATAGTTGGTGTGGGAATGAGTGAGCCTCAGGAATCTTACTATTTCTTGAATTTGCTGGATCCTATAAATTCTATTGTTTTCTGAATCTCATAAACCTCTCCTTTCACCAGGTGCAAATTTCAGTTCAGAGGATATAATTACATAATTCTCCACCTACTCCTCTGGCTTTTTTTTTATTTCCCCTTTGTGATATTCCTTGGGCACTGGAGACGGTAATGTAGGTGTTTGATGTTTTTCTTTTTTTTTTATAGCCAAGCATAGGGTCACTATGGGAGCAACAATAGCTACCTAGGATCTTGACCAATGGAGTACTACTCAGCTGTAAGAAAAAAATGATACCCTAAAATTTGCAGGCAAATGGATAGATCTGGAGAATATCCTCCTGAGCGAGGTATCACAAACCCAGAAAGACAAGCAGGGGATGTATTCACTCATTAGTGGACTATAAACAAAAAGCAAAGCATTCCCAAGCTGCAAACCAGAACACTTGACCAATTATGAATCTCTGAAGTTACTACTGTTCACTTATGAAGTGCCATTGAACTTCTTTCCATGGCAAACTGAAGCAGACAGAAGCAATGACATGCAGATTTAAATACCGTAAATATTTGCTCCTCCTACTGGTTTAATAAAACACTGGCCAGAAGGCAGGCAGGAAGTGTAGGCACCAGACTAAGAAAAACTCTGGGAAGAGGAAGAGTCAGGGAGAGACACAAGCAGACACAGAGTGAAGGCCAGAATGGGGCTCTGAGAAAAGGTACTAAGCCACTTGGATAATCATGGGTTAGTTTAAGAGTTAAAAGTTAACAAGTTATATGACTGAGCCATAGGCCAATCAGTATGAAATTAATATAAGCCTTGGTGTGATTATTTGGGACTAAGTGGCAGCTGGGCTACAAGTGGGTCATTTGTTTCTTTGGGACTTTGGGACTGCTGGTCCATATCTTGAGGCTAGTCTGGCCCAGAAACTTCTTATTACACATAAATGTTGAGAAGGCAGTCTTATAGGTGCACCATATCAATTTAGCTAAAGAAAAATAAAAATTGCTTCCCTATTGGTGCCTATGACCTTCTAGCCACAAACTTATAGAACCAGATGTGAGTTTACTTTTGTGGAGATGTCTTAAACCCAACCAGAAAACAATTGGTTGTATCCTTAACTGTTATGCAGCTATTGAATTAATGGATATATCTTTCATGACAGTTTGATACTGTATTCAGGGTTTATTGACAATGAGAATTGTTAGAGACAATTCTCTGTTAATAGCCTGCATACTGCCTCATGTAACTATGAAATCCTGTCAAAACAAATGAAGTATTTGGTGCAGTCCCAGCCTGATCTCCATGTAGTATAGCTAAAACATCAAGTGTCTTAAGTAATAATATTTTCCATCTAACTCTAGAAAGCAACCAACAGTAGTAGCAATAGCTTTATTGTTTGCAGACCTCAGAAACATCCCTTATAAGCATTTCTGAGGAGGGAAACCCATCCATGATTCAAGAAGTTTCATTTAAAAACATCATGGCACCTAACAATGCTCTTCAGTCACCCATGCATAGTACCTTTGTTAAAACTCCTTAAATTCTATCTTACTATTCTTCAGATACTTTCCAAATTCTGTAAGAAACCAAGGGTTAGCATTAGGTGATGGACTAGTCTTTGCACAAAATGAACAAGATCTCTGAAGGTCCCCTGCTGTTCTCTACTCTAAGCAAGATTCAGTTGATCTTGGAGAGCTAAAGGCATAACTAAAAATAAAAAGCTAAATTTAAAAAAAAAAAGCCTTCAAAGAATATTATTTCATTCCTTTTTAATGTGTTTTTTGCTATGTTAGATTCAAATATATTTTGTTAACCAATATATTAATAGATTCTGTCACAAAGCAAAATTTTACTACTTACATTCATTATTTAAAAAAAAAAACAGACATGAAACCTACATAATAAGACCTTGTGCATAAGATTATATCTGTAATTACTTTAGATACTTTATATAAAACTTACTAGGATTAATTTTTTCCTCTTCCTAACTTGTATTACTTTTGTACTGTTTTTGAGTGTGTTAAATATGAATTTGAGACTTTGAATAGTAAGGAAAAATTCTAACCATAACTCTAGCTTCTGTTACATTTTTATTTCACTCATCTGTCTGAGACTAAAACTGAACATGTCTAAATACATAGATCACAGGTGGATGGGTCAGTGGATATTGTTGTGTTAGCAAAGCTTTAGCCCTTTACAAATTTTATAATATTTCTGTGACTCTTTCCAATCAATATTCATACTCAGATGAAATTACCATTTTAGATTTTATTCACTCAACTGTTATAATACTTCACATTACTATAATCATACTGAGTTACTTTTGAATTCACAGACTTTAATTTTATATGATTTTTAAAAATCCATTAATATTATTGCATATGTCATTGTTAAGTCTTTAAAATTTATGGAATATTTATTGCATACATGTAAAGTTATACTACAATTTATTCAGTTAACCTTTAGTGAGTATTTGTATGCTTTATGACTTCTTTTACTATAATGAGTATATTTTTTGTAAACATATATCTCTACATCATTTTGTATCACTTGTTTTATTTTAAGTGGCTTAAAATGTGTAAGTAATTACAAAAAGCTTTTGAATAGTTATATCATTTAAATGCTTATCAACAATAAATGAATATTCTATTTGGCATTCACAATTTAACTTCAGATAACTAGTTAGCAAGAAATGATAGTTATCATTCTTATCTAGTGAGTCCTGTATCATAGTTTCTAGGTCTTCAAGTCCTAAAACATTATTTCCTCATCCTATAAAAATACCACCAATGACAAACATCAATTGTCAATTATTTTTGAAATGTCCACTACTGACCAGGGAAAGATAAAGAACAAATTAAGGATTATATGCAGCACCACAGTGTAAAACTAAGAACATATTCCAATTCCTTCGCTAAAATCATAAAATGAGTGACCAGGTATGAAAATAGGTACAAGAAATAAGTGTGGATTCCCTTGCCATTAATCATGAAGTAGTTTTCAGTTTATAGTATGGTTCTGCATGGTGCAAGCCTTTTATTATGAGATGGCAAGGGAGAAAATAAAAATATATTTGATTCCCATATTATTTATCTCATTAAATACATGCAAACTGAAAATTTACCATGGTTATATTTTGGTTCTCTTTATGAGAGATAGCTTTGAGTAATAGATGTAAGAATAAATTTTCCCAGTAGCACAGATACTGATGAAAAATTGAATTATCCATGGGAGGTAGAAAGGGCATATCATGAGGGCACAGTCATGGGTAAAATTGACTGCTCTGGCTTTCTTATCTACGGCATGGGGAAGTTATTATTTAAGAATCATACACAAGCTGATGTGTAGTAGGGGAAATTTCAACTCAGTACGTTGACCAGTTAAGATATTGAATAATCAATATATCAATGTTTATCATGAAGCATCTGTTACAGAAAATACATTAGGCAACAAAGTACATGTAACTGACATAACACAGTTCTGTCAATAGATTCTACAAAGAAATAGTGGATAGACAAATGAGGGCCAGAGTATAGTAAGTACTGGTGATAGAAGCTATACATATATCCAACAATCCAGTTCCCTTCTCACCATAACTGATATGTCTACCAGCATGTTTATATGTCTATCTCCCAGCAAAATTCAGATCTAAGAAACTATTTAGCTCTATCACAGAATGAGCTCTTTCCCAACTCTTCACTGGAAAGTTTACTCTTTTGTGTACCTTTGCCCTAAAAATTACAGAAAAAAATCATCTTACATCTTAATACTGATTTGCCTTTTTGTCTACAAAATGATGATTTTTCTCAGAAGTAATCATCTAAGCAAGTATATTTTTCTAAATGGTGACTTCACTTCAACAGGACATATAATCCAATTAGAAGTGAATATCAGGAATTAAACACGCCCTCTCCCAAACCAGAAATCTCCAGGTCCAAGCATTCTTGTTAACTTCAATTGAGAAAACTCATATTTGATAACATAAAAGACTCAGTAAAATGTCAGTCATGGTCAACACTGAACTTTGAGCTCCTCCAGGGTAAGACTTACTAGATATAAAGTGAAGTCAGTATTCTAACAAGAGTGATTGAATATCTTCTTCAGGTCAAGGAAAGGCTGTTCTTATACATTGAGGGAAGAAAATAATATGATATGTCAATAAATGACCCAGTGATTTGTATGGATGACAAAGAAAGGACAAATGTAAAGGACATTGTCTGAACAAAACATTATCAATAGCAGCTCAGATTCCTAAGGATGTAGGAAGGCCACTCACATCAGACGAATATATAGCAAAATGAAGGAGATAGAACATGTGGCATGCAGAGAACGAATGATGATTAGCTATGTCTTTGAAAACAGCTGAGGCTCTGGGTGCAGTGGGATGTCTGTTTATATTTTAGGTACATTTCCTGTCAGGATAATTGGCCATTAACAATCTTATTGGAGTTATTTCCAGAGTTTAGGTAAAGAGGCAGAATCCTAAACATGATAGGTGGGTAGCATTTGATACTGTGTTTTGCAAGTTCCTTTCTATGAGCGCTATTTACTAGTAGTCTTCTATTTATATCCTCTGATGCCCTGAGCTTGAGAAAACTACTGGCCGAGAGATCAATATTTTTTTCTGGATACAGTCTTCATAACTTATTGAAAATGTAAAGCATAAATATCTTTGTCCTACATGGGACAACAATTCCAAATTTTCTCCACTTCCAGTTTCTGATCAACCACTGGAGGTTCATAGCAAATTTGTGATATTTAAGCATTTGTATTTATGCCTAATAATATAATTTATTTTTTCTTTCCCATATGTGTTTGGACAGAAAACCCTCCTTTTCTGAAACAAAAATTTTATTATAAACGATTTACAAATAAAAAAGCATCACACAAAAAATTAACCAGACACAGAGTCTGTGCATCTCAATAAAATTTTTTATAGTTAAAACTGTCATGTAGATCTGTGGGGCTTCACAGTAAATTTTACACTTTAATCATAAAATATTTTCATGTTCTTATTCACAATACACACACACATACACAAAGATTAAAAAATCAAATAAAAACAAAAGATTATACACTAAGACCAAGACATAGGTGGTCCAGCAGATGTAAAGTAATAAATGCAAAACAAAACAAAAATAAATTACAAACAGAAACTATGTAATTATTTTAACTGATGCTAAAAAGGGCATTTGCAAAGTTTAACATGTCTTCATGATAAAAGTTTTACAGATGATAGAGATAGTTGTGTATAGTAAAGACTACATATTATAAACATAGCTTTCTTACAGTAATGTAGTTCAGTGGTAGGATACTTGCCTGACATACAGAAGGCCATGGGTTTCAATATCAGTATTTAGAAAGAAATGTCAATTAATAAAATATTTTGAAATTTTATCTTTACCTCAGAGGCTGCTTGTCTGAGAACTGACCAGAATGTCTAAGCTTTAACATGATGAAGATCACTTTCCTATGTTTTAAAATACATTCTTATTCAAAATCTGTAATGTTTTAGTCAGGCTTTCTATTGCTGTAAAGTGATACCATGACCATGTGACTCTTCTAAAGTCAAAGACTTAACTGGGGCTGGCTTACAGTCCAGACGTTAAGTCCATTATCATCATGGTGGTGCAGGCAGACATAATGCTGAAGAGGTAGCTGAGAGCTAAAATTTGGGATCAGCAGGCAACTGGAAGAGAGAGAGAGACAGTGGTTCATGCTTGAACTTCTGAAATCACAAAGCCTACCCCCCTGTGACACACTTCCTGCAACAAGGCCACACCTCCTAAAAGTTCCAATTCCTGTGAGTCTGTGTGGATCATTTTGATTCATACTGCGACAAGCAGGGTTTCTCAGGGTGTCTCACCCTTTTCCTTTTAGCTCATTGTCTGTTTTGAACAAAAAAAGGGGGGAGGCTGACATCATCCTGGTGATGAATTTGTCAGTTTTCAATGCCTTGTTCGTAGTTTTAGTCAGGGGGGGATGACTGTAGTGGTTATCTTGAACTTTCAGCTTGCATAAACTGTAGTTACCTCTGAGGAGAGTAAAAACTGAGGAATTGTCTACTTCAGGCTGGCCTTTGGCATATATATGGGGAATTATTTGATTACTCTTATTGATATAGAGTCATCTCACTATGGTAGTATCATTCCTTGAATTTTATGTCTTATATTGTGTAAGAGAGGAATGAGCTAGCTGAGCACAGGAAAGCAAGCAAGGGTATACATACACATTTGTTTATCTTTCTGCTCATGACAGTGGATGAAATATGGATACCTATTTTAAGTGGCCACTTTGATTTCCTTATAATGATGGAGTGTTGTGATGTACTGCATATTTAATAAAATCAGACTCAAATATCAGAGAACAGAATCACTCACAGAGTGTTACCTATAATTATTAGCCAAATGACCCTCTTTCCTCTTATGAAAAATATCACTTTATTATATGGATATGGAATTCTTTTTTATTGTTATTTTTCTTCTTTTTTATTTTTATTTTTTATTTCCTTATTATGAATAAAGAAGACACATTTTTTTCCTTGTATATCCTTATTCAAGGTCCCTTCCCCTTCCCACCACATCAGGTCACTCTCTACTCCACATCTCCCCATCCCCACCATGGGCAGGTGGTCCCAAGGTACCAAACGTGCCAATATTGCTTAGTTCAGTCCCCACTCCTAGGAAATCCAGTTTTCTCCCCCCAACAACAAGACTGAGTCAGGTACTCCTCTAGGGGAAGTGGGATCAAAGGTGTCAGTCCAAGGTGTTTCAGATTCCAAGCTGTTCAGTTGTTGTGGTCTGCAGCTTGGGCATGCTTTGCTTTGTTTTCTTCTTCTTCTTCTTCTTCTTCTTCTTCTTCTTCTTCTTCTTCTTCTTCTTCATTATTATTATTATTATTATTATTACTATTATTATGAAAAAAGAAGTCATACTTTCTATCTTTGTGTATCCTTATTCAAGGTCCCTTCCCCATCCCACCACATCAGGTCATTCTTTCTTCTCCACAACTCCCCATCACTTCCCTGGGCAGGCAGCAGGCAGTACCATGTTCCCACAGTCCCAATACTGCTTAGTTCAGTCTCCACTCCTGGCAGAACCAGTTTTCTCCCCCATCCCTCAAGAGTGAGTCAGGTGTTCCTCTAGGGGGAGTGGGATCCAAGGTGTCAGTCCCATGTGTTTCTGATTCCAAGCTGTTCAGTGGTTGTGGTTTGCAGCTTGGACATGCTTGGCTTTTTTCTTGTTTGTTTGTTTGTTTAGAGTCCACTAATGAGTGAGTATATCCCGGCTTATATGTCTGAGTTTGTGATACCTCGCTCAGAGGATATTCTCCAAATCCATCCATTTGCCTGCAAATTTTAGGATATCATTTTTTCCTACTGCTGAGTAGTACTCCATTGTGTAGATGTACCACAGTTTGTTAACCCATTCTTTAGGTGAGGGACATCTACACTGTTTCCAGGTTCTTGCTATTACAATAACGCTGATATGAACATAGTTGAGCTAATGTCTTTGGAGTGTGATTGTGCATCTTTAGGGTATACACCCACAAGTGGTATTGCTGGGTCCTTGGGAAGATTGAATCTCAATTTTCTGAGAAACCACCATACTGCACTCCAAAGTGGAAGAACAAGCTTGCACTCCCACCAACAATGGAGGAGTGTTCCCTTTGTTTCGCATCCTCTCCAGCATAGGCTGTCCTCTGTGTCCTTTAACTTAGCAAATCTAACAGGTGTCAGCTGGTATCTCATAGTTGTTTTGATTTGCATTTCTCTGATGGCTAAAGATGATGAGCACTTTTTCAAGTGACTTTCAGCCATTGATAATTCTTCTGCTGAGAATTCCCTTTTTAGATCTGAACACCATTATAGGATTGGGTTATTCAAGATTTTGGGCTCTAGATATTTGAGATCTTTAGATATCTTAGAGATCAGTCCTCTACCACTTGTTGGGTTGGTGAAAATCTTTTCCCATTGTGTAGGCTGTTGTTTTGTCCTATTGACAGTGTCCTTGGCTTTACAGAAGATTCTTAGCTTCAGGAGATCCCACTTATTGATTGTTGGTCTTAGTGTCTGTGCCACTGGTGTTATATTTAGGAAGTGGTCGCCTATGCCAATTCGTAGAAGTGTATTTCCCACTTTCTTTTCTTTCAAGTTCAAAGTGGCTGGGTTTATGTTGAGGTCTTTGATCTACTTGGATTTGAGCTTTGTGCAGGGTGACAGGCTTGGATCTATTTGCATTTTTTCTACACACTTCCTTTCAGCTATGCCAACACCATTTGTTAAATATACTATCTTTTTTTCCTTTGAATATTTTGGGCCTCTTTGTCAAAGATCAGTTGTTCATAGGTTTTGGGTTAATGTCTGGATCCTCAATTCTATTCCACTGATGCACAAGTCTGTTTTTATGCCAGTACCAGGCTGTTTTTATTACTGTAGCTCTATAGTATAGCTTGAAGTCAGGGATAGTGATGACTCCTGAGGTTCTTTTGTTGAGTAAAATTGTTTTGGCAATCTTGGCTTTCCTGTTATTCCAAATGAAATTGAGTATTGTTCTTTCAAGGCCCAAAAAATATTGTGCTGGGATTTTGATAGGGAGTGCATTTAATCTGTAGATTGCCTTTGGTAGAATTGCCATTTTTACTATGTTGATCTTACCTATCCAGGAACATGAGAGAGCTTTCCATTTTCTAATATCCTCTTCAATTTCTTTCTTTAGTAATTTAAAATTTTTGTCAAATAGGTCTGTTACTTCTTTGGTTATAGTTACTCCAAGTTATTTAATACTATTTGCAGCTATTATGAAGGGTAATGTTTCCCTTATTTCTTTTTCAGCTCTTCTATCTTTAGTGTATAGAAGGGCTACTGATTTCTTTGAGTTAATCTTGTATCCTGCTACATTGCTGAAGGTGTTTATCAGCCATAGCAGTACCTTGGAAGAATTTTGTGGGTCACTTATGTATACAATCATATTGTCTGCAAATAGAGATAGCTTGACTTCTTTTTTTCAATTTGTATCCCCTTAATCTCTTTTCATTCTCTTATTGCTTTAGCTAAAACTTAGAGAACTATATTGAATAGATAAGGGGAGAGAGGACATCCTTGTCTAGTTCCTGATTTTAGTGGGATTGCTTTGAGTTTTTATCCATTATGTTTGATACTGGCTGTCAGCTTCTTGTAAATCACCTCTTTATATTTAGGTATTGTTCCTGTATTCCTGATCTCTCCAGGGCTTTTATCATAAAGGAGTGTTGGATTTTGTCAAAGGCTTTTTCAGCATCTAAGGATATGATCAGGTGGTTTACTTCCTTTAGTTTGTTTATATGATGGATAACGTTTACAGTTTTTCATATGTTAAACCAGCCCTGCATTTCTGGGAGGAAACCTACTTGGTTGTGGTGGATGATATTTTTTACACATTGTTGTATACAGTTTGCTAAAATTTTGTTGAGAATTTTAGCATCAATATTCAAGAGGGAGATTGTTCTGTAATTCTCCTTCTTTGTTGTGTCTTTGAGTGGATTTGTTATTAGGGTAATTGTGGCCACATAAAAGGAATTTGGCACTATTCCTTCAGTTTCTACTGTGTGAAATAGTTTGAGCAGTAACGGTAGTAATTCTCCTTTGAATGTCTGGTAGAATTCAGCACTAGAACCATCTGGACCAGGCCTTTTATTTTTGGGGTGGCTTTCAATGACAGCTTCAATTTCCTTAAGGGTTATAGGCCTGTTTAGGTAATTAATCTGATCTTCATTTAATTTTGGTAGATGGTACCTGTCCAGAAAGCTGTCCATTTCTTCTAGGTTTTCCATTTTTGTGGAATACAGATTTTCAAAGTATGCTCTGATAATTCTCTGTATTTCCTGGGCGTCTATTGTTATGTCCCCCTTCTCATATCTGATTTTATTGATTTGAACTCTCTCTCCCTGTTTTTTGATTAGTTTGGCAAAGGGCTTATCTATTTTGTTGATTTTCTCAAAAAACCAATTGTTAAATTCATTGATTCTTTGTATTGTTCTTTTTGTTTCAATTGTATGGATTTCAGCTCTAAGTTTGATTATTTCCTGCCGTCTACTCATTCTAGGTGAGTTCGCTTCTAATTGTTCTAATGCTTTCAGATGAGCTGCTTGGTTTCTAGTGTCAGATTTCTCTAGGTTTTTCATGTAGGCATCTAGCGCTATAAATATTCCTCTTAAGACTGCTTTCAATGTGTCCTACTAGTTTGGATATGTTGTGGATTCATTTTCATTAAATTCTAGGAAGACTTTGATTTCTTTCTTAATTTCTTCCTTGACCCAGAGATGGTTCAGCTGAGTGATGTTTAGTTTCCATGAGTTGGTAGGCTTTCTTTGATTTTTGATGTTGTTGAACTCTAACTTCAGGCCCTGGTAGTCAGATATGTTACAAGGGATTATTTCCAATTTTTTGTATCTGTTGATATTTGCTTTATGAGTAATTATGTGGTCAGTTTTGGAGAAAGTTCCATGAGGAGCTGAGAAATATGCATTTTTTTGCATTTGGGTGGCAGCTTCTGTAGATATCTTTTAAATCCGTTTGCATCATAACCTCTTTGGACTCCTTAGTTCTCTGTTGACTCTTTCCGGTTGACCTATCCAGGGTTGAAATTGGGGTATTGAAATCTCCCAGTATTAGGGTGTAAGAATTGATGTGGGATTTGAACTTTAGCAGTGTTTCTTTTACATAGGTAGGTGCCCTTTTATTAGGGGCATAAATATTCAGGATTGAAATCTCTTGACTAATTTTTCCTGTGATGAATAAGTAATGACCATCTTGATCACTTTTAATTGCTTTTAGCTTAAAGTCTACTTTGTTAGGTATTAGGATGGCAACCCTAGCTTGTTTCTTATGACTATTTGACTGGAAAATCTTTTCTCAAACCTTTACTCTAAGCCTGTGTTTGTCTTTGTGGTTGAGGTGTGTTTCTTGAAGGCAACAGAAGGATGGCTTCTGTTGTTGTATCCATCTTGTTAGTATATGACGTTTTATAGGTGTGTTGAGTCTATTGATATTAAGGGATATTATTGACCACTGATTGATATTTCCTGTCATTTTTGGTGGTAACTTGTTTGTATTTCCTTTCTCTGCAGTATTCTTCTGTAGAATTATTGTTTGTTTGTGGTTTCATGGGTGTGTCTGGGGTCCTTAGTTGGAGTTTTCCCTTTAATACTTTCTGTAAGGCTGGATTGGTAGATAGATATTGTTTCAGACTGACTTTGTTATGAAAAATTTTGTTTCCTCCATCTATGATGATTGATAATTTTGCAGGGTATAGTATTCTAGTTTGGCAGCCATGTTCTTTTAGTGTATGTATAACTTCTGTTCAAGCCCTTCTTGCTTTCATTATTTCCATTGAATAGTCAGGTTTATTCTCATGGGTCTGCCTTTATATGTATGTTGGACCTTCCCTTTAGCAGCTCTTAAAATTTTTTCTTTATTCTGTATGTTTTGTGCCTTGATTATAATGTGGCGCACTGACTTTTTTGGGTAGTCATATGTATTTGGTGTTCTGTAATCTTCTTATATCTTTATAGGCATTTTCTTCTTCAGGTTAGGGAAGTTTTCTTCTTTGATTTCATTAAAAACATTAACTGTTCCTTTGAGCTGGTATTCTTCTCCTTCTTCTATTATTCTCAAGTTAGGTCTTTTCATGGTGTCCCAGATTTCCTGAACATTTTGAGTTATGGCTTTTTGGTTTTAGTATTTTCTTTGACTGATATATCTGTTTCAGCTACTGAGTCTTCCACTTGAGAGATTCTCTCTTCCATCTCTTGAACTCTGTTGGTTCCAGCTTTTTTCTTCAGGTTTTCTATTTCCATCTTTGCCTCATTTTGTGCCTTTTTTATTGCTTCTATTTCAGTTTTCAGTTCCTTCCATGTTTCTTTCATTTTTTGGTTTACTTTTTCTTGGTTTTCTTTCATAGATTTGTTCATCTCCTCTAATTTTTTGTTTGTATTTTCTTCTATTTCTTTAAGGCAATTTTTCATATCTTCTTTGAGAGCTTCCATGATCATCATAAGGAATTTTTGGTGTTGCTTCCTTTTGTTTCCTCTTCTTTGCTCAGTTCAGGTCTTGTAGTTGTTGGACCACCACTTTCTTCTGGAGTTACTTTATTGTTCTTTATATTATTATATATTTTTTGTACTGGTGTCTGCCCATGGCTTACGTGGTTCATGATTAGATGGCTCCTGTTCAGTTGTGGCACGAGGGCTAGTATGTATCCTGTCACCTCTGAACAAAATGTCTGCTCAATCTCTAACTCTGCTCTAGGCAGGGTACTGAATTTAAAGTCTTCAGTCCTTCTCTGTTTGAGCAGTTAGAGGTGGGATGTCCATGCGAGTTCCCTTAGTAGCAGCTGGTGGCCACTGACAGCCAAAGTTTATCTCTGTCTGCTGCAGAGTGTGTGGGGACACACTCCACAGACAGCACCTGGTCCCAGAACCAGAACTCGACTGGAACACAATTTTCCCTGGAAGGGATTCAGGCACTGGGGCCTGCTGAACCCACCTCACCTTTGACCAGAGTCTGAGTCTGCCTTTCAGAGTCCTCAGTCCTTCTCTGTTTGATCAGCTGGAGGTGGGTGGCATTGCAAATTCCCTCAGAAGCAGCTGGGGGGACCCTGACCATCAATGTTTATCTCTGTCTGCTACAGAGTGTGTGGGGACATGCTCCACGGACTACACCTGGTCCCAGAACCGGAAACCAACGAAAATGCTACTTTTGCTTTGCTTTTTTCATTTTTCTTTTTTTTATGTTTAGAGTCCACTAATGAGTGAGTACAACCCCTGATTATCTTTCTGGGTTTGAGATACCTCGCTCAGGAGGATATTCTCCAAATCCATCCATTTGCCTGAAAATTTTAGGCTATCATTTTTTCTTACTGCTGAGTAGTACTCCATTGTATAGGTATACCACAGTTTGTTAATCCATTCTTCAGTTGAGGGGCATCTAGGTTGTTTCCATGTTCTTGCTATTACAAATAATGCTGCTATGAACATGGTTGAGCTAATGCCATTGGAGTGTGACTGTGTGTCTTTAGGGTATACACCCAGAAGTGGTATTGCTGGGTCCTTGGAGAGATTGATTCTCAGTTTTCTGAGAAACTGCTATGCTGCATTTCAGAGTGGCTGAACAAGCTTGCCCTCCCACCAACAATGGAGGAGTGTTCCCCTGTTCTGCATCCTCTCCAGCATAGGCTATCATCTGTGTCTTTTATCTTATCCAATCTGACAGGTGTCAGATGGAATCTCAAAGTTGTTTTGATTTGCATTTCTCTGATGGCTAAAGATGATGAGCACTTTTTCAAGTGCCTTTCAGCCATTCATAATTCTTTTGCTGAGAACTCCCTTTTTAGTTCTGAACCCCATTTTTTGATTGGGTTATTCAAGGTTTTGGGCTCTAGATTCTTGAGTTCTTTATATATCTTAGAGATCAATCCTCTAGCACTTGTAGGGTTGGTGAAAATCTTTTTCCATTGTGTAGGCTGTTGTTTTGTCCTATTTACAGTGCCTTGGCTTTACAGAAGCTTCTCAGCTTCAGGAGATCCCACTTATTGATTGTTGGTCTTAGTGTCTGTGCCACTGGTGTTATATTTAGGAAGTGGTCGCCTGTGCCAATTCGTAGAAGTGTATTTCCCACTTTCTTCTTTTTTTTACTTTTGTATTTTAAAAGTTTTTTTCCATATCTACTTCTGCTTCCTCTCCCTTCTCTCCTTCCAGTCCCTCTCAGTACTCGCTCAACCACCACCCCACCCCATATTCCTCAAGGATGGCAAGAAGTCCCAAGGTGGGTCAGTTCAGTCTGGCATACTCAGTTGAGGTAGATCTGAGTCCCTCATCCCAGTATTAAGGCTTAGTTAGATGTTCCTATATAGGGAATGAGCTCTGCGATGTCAGTACATGTACCAGGAACATAGTCTGATCCTGAAAAAGGCTCCAGAAACTACCCACACCATTTGACACTCCTGTACCTTTGAATGGTTTAGTTCCTTTCCATAAAGTTTCCTCAGCTATTATTTCAGAGTCAGTGAGTTACCAATAGCTCCAGTGAGTTCCCAATAGCTCAGATCAACCATTTCTGTGGGTCTCCTCCTCATGATCCTGATCTCTTTGCTCATATACTTTCTCCCCTTTGTCTCTCTTCAGCGAGACCAGCACCTAGACCGGGTGCTTAGCTATGGATCTCTGCTTCTGCCTCTTTCCATATGAAGGTTCTATAATGACACTTAGTTTGTCATTCATTTGATCATAGGGGAAGTCCTGTTTAGGCATCCTTTCCCCTATTGCTTGGAGTCCTAGCCAAGGACATCTTGTGGGTTTTTGGTGGGTTTCTTAGCACCAGGGGAATCATTGTTCTTATTGGGGCAGAGACACTGTAATTTTAATGAGTACCAAATTGTCCTGACTTTTATTTATGGTCGTGTGTATGTGTGTGTGTGTGTGTGTGTGTTGCTCATACACATTCTCTCTATTAATTTATTTTTTAAACTATGATAATAAAGTCTTTTCCCTATGATTTTCTAATAAAATTATTGTAGATATTCATCCTTTCAAAAGGATAATTTGAAGTTCATTATTTCCAATTTATGTATACGGTTGTGGCATTCCATTCATTGAAACAGCATCCTCCTTTGTAAAGTTATGTTGGAATTTTTGTGAGAAATCACTTTCTTTTCATATATGGATCCACTTGTATACTTAGTCATATTAATCTGTGTCTTCACATCTGGTGTCACAATATTTGGGTTACTGTAGCTATGCAGTGAGCTAGCTTTCACTGCTTTCCTCTTTAGTAATGATTAGTTCAACAATCCCGTGAGTTTGCATTTCTGGGTGAATAATATATAAATTGAAAGAAATGGAACAGACACACCAATTAAAAGAATAGTTGGGCCAGAATTTTGGTTGATATTTTAAATATTATTTTAAGTAGAAATAACTTAAAAATCTTAAGTCCTCTAATTGGAATAGTATATTTCCTTATTACTTAGATATTTCTCTCCTTAGGGCTTCTTTCTTTATATTTTCATTACTTCTTTTCATCTTCCACAAATTTTTAAAAATATCTCTTCTAATATTATACTAACTTAAAATATCAAAATTGCTTCCTAATTTTTTGATATAAAATAAAGATACATTTGTTGCCTTTGATTTTGTATTTATCTTTTATATTGTAGCCTTGTATATTCAATTGTAAGCAGTAAACACTTTTCAGTTTACTGCTTACAATTGTCTATGTAGATAATAGTGTAATCTGAAAACAGAATTTTACTTAATTTCTTTTTGTTTTCATGATTTTGTCTTTGTTCAGTTGCTTTATTGCTTTTAGAATTTTTATTATAGTCTTGGCAGGAAATGGTAAAATGGGACACCTTTGGCTTCTTCTTCAATTTAGACATAAAATGTTCAACTTTTCACTCTTAACTATGATGGTAAATTTACACATAATATTTATTGATATGGGTGTTGTGGTGTGGTGTACGCTGTATACTAGCTAACACTCAAAAAGCTGAAAGCAGGCGGATCATGGAGTTCAAAGCCAAATTGGACTAAATAAGTAATACTACTTAAACAAAAACAACCAAAGAATTTATAGCCATTTCTTAAATATTTTCTCTCCTTCTATGTCTAGTTTGCTAATAGCTTACATAATTGGAGATATTGATTTCTTACAAAATAAGTTTTATAAATAATCACTTGGTTTTTCTAAATTATTCCAACATAATGAATATCTTTCTATGCTCTTTTATATATCATATATGTTTTCAAAAGTTGACATTTTTAAAACAAAGAGAGAAACACTTAGTATTGTTCTTTTACTGTTAAGAATTTGGAGAATGCCAAAATGATTTTAATAAAGAACTAACCTAGGTAACAATGAGTTTCAAACTGAAAACACTTTCAGATTGTTCTCCATGGTTATTCTCAAGCAGTATCCTCATACAGGAAGCAAATTCTATCCCACCCAATCAATTTCCCACTTATATCCATTTTAACTCTTTGACCTCTAGCCAATCAATGTATCAGAAAATATTTATTAAATGTTAGGTGCAATATAATTATTATTTGTTATATTATAAACTTTTAAGGGTCAATGGGAAAGTTTTACATTTTCACTTTTACTTTAAAGGTTTTATAATTTTAACATATACAATAAATGGGAAATGTACATATTTAAAAAATACACATTTATTCTAGTTTGGAAAGATGCAACCATACACAAAGTAGAAAACTCCAAGAAAAAAGTAAAAATAATGTAATAGCTTTTCACCGTCTGATATATAGTAATAAACATACAGAACAGATAAGATGGGAGAAAGTTAATCTATTTAACCCACTATCATAGTGTAATAACAATAAAATAAACAAATTCAACAACATACACACACACTACACATGCATGCACACATACGCATGCACATGCATACACTTCACCTGTCAAACCCAAGTGAAAAAATATCAATATTTGGTGGAGATGCTGGAATTCAGTCTCTTCTATTAGGGGATAATATTTTTTAAAATAAAAAATTGTGTATGTCTGTGTGCTTTGAATCCTTAGGGTATTAGCTATCAGATTCTTATTCTGTCAAGCATATATCTAGGCATATACATTCGAGCTTAAAATAGAAGCTATTTTTTTCCTGATTAATGTTTTAATTTTTAAATTATTATTTTATTTATTACTGGAGCTTTAGGTGTCATGAAATAGATATGTAGTTTAGAGGACAGTGTGTGGGAGTTGCTTTTCTTCTTCTACTATGTGGTTTCTGGCAAATCAACTTGTGTCATCACTCTAGGCAACAGAGGCTCTTACCTGCTTAATAAACACAGTAATACTGACCAAAGTTTACAATACTAAAAGCATAAAATGAATAGAGAAGAAATGTTAACTCTAGTGACATAAACCATAACAGTGACATGATAACTGTGTCCTTCTACTACAGTTGATACTGGGAACCCTGGCAACTGGCTATATGGCTTTGCCCACATGTGGGGAAAGAGGAATTCTCAGTCTGTCTCAGACTTGCCTGTAGCATTATTGCAGCTTATAGAAAAGGTGCCATAAAACCCAGAACACAATACTTGTAGATTCGGCTATGAGCCCCAGTCAAATGTCTGAGAAACAATCCTAAATTGTTTTTACGGGGCCTAGGCACTTTTGGTATCAGGTCTCTTCAAATAATTGGTTTTCAATCCCAGTCAGTATTTGCAGAAAAATTTCAATATTTTCTGCAAAGATAATGATTCCATGGTCCTATTGCATTAGGATATTCATGACTGATTTCCTTTACTCAGTTTGTAACAAAATCTGTATTTTACATCTGTAGTAACATCATGATAGCTAATTCAAAAGCTTTAATAGGTAGTCATTCTAGAAGGTAGAAGACTATATTCTTTTTGTTTTTTAAATATATATATATATAAAAATAATAAATTAAAGAATCAAGAATTTAAACTAATATATTTGATTTTGTATCTGGTAGATTTGATATTACTAAAATTATGAAACACATTATCTTCTTTAGATTTCATAATATAATCTTAAATAAAATTGTCTGCTAAAAAATATTTGGGATTGGGAAGAGTAATTAATTTCAGTTACTCTGCAGGGGATTTGAAATAAAGTGAAAATAAGATTGCTAGATATTATGAGACAGGGACATATTAACTAATAAGATAGACATCTTTATTTTGTTTTTTTGCAGTGTGATATTGAGACAATGCAGCTCTTGAGGTAGGAAGATTGGTCACAAATCAATAAAACCAATTATACTTTGCTTTAGCTTCCACAGTGCTGAGGCTACCACATCATATAATTGGAGTGATCAGCTAAAAATTCATCAAAATAGAGGTGATATTTTGATATACTTAAAGATAATAGCGTTTTTTGTACCTTAATAAGATGTTTATTATTCACAGGAGTTTATTGAACATGTAAAATATTTCCCAAGTGTTCTAACATTATGAATGGAAAACATAATAAAAAGATAAAGCAGTGCTATTTTGGAAGCAATTGTAAAAACAATCTCATTTAGTCATACCTATGGTTTTATGTTTTGATGCTGTCTCTTTGTTATTCACTGTACTGTGCACAGAATTAGAATGTATTCTTTTGTGGTTTTAGTATGTCAGATATTTAGACTATACTTCATTAGAAAGTTTAAGGAAGCAACAGATTTTTTTTCTTATGTAGAACAAATGCAGGATTTGCTTTGCTTTGCCTTTGTTGGTATTCTGCAACTAAAGGCCATTGGAATAAAAGGTTTACCTTCTCCATAGTTTTCTCAAAGAACTCTGTGTGGCTATTGTTTACATCACTGAATATTGGAAGCCTTTATAGGCATCTTGAGAATTAAAGGGGGATTATGATATAAACTTGCTCCTTTAGGATTGATGGGAATGAAAAACTTTAATTTCCAGTGTCTAAGTATCTTCTCTAAAATCTCAGGTTTATCAGGTTTGGTCGCCATAAAAGCTCATCATTCATAGTGAACAGAAAGTGATGTTTAGGTAGGCTTGCTTCCTAGGAAGAATAAGTGCTATCCAATATAACGAATATCACTTACCTCCACGGTCAAGGTCAGAGTTTTGAAATATTCAAGGGATGATATTCCAAGACCATTCACTCTGTCTCTGTATGTGAGTGTGTGTGTGAGTGTGGGTGTGTATACGCTTACGCATGTGTATGGGTGCATATGGCATATATGTAGGGTCATGGAACTTCAAGTGTTATCCCTAACCTTCTATTTTGTTTGAAATAGAATCTCTAAGTTACCTGGCCTTTGAGATTTCATGCATTCCTTTCTGTGTCTCCCACTTCTGCATAGGAATGCATGGATTATAGATACACTCTACCATGTCTTACTGTGGATTCTTTCTGGGAATTCTAAGTCAAGACTTCCTGTGTATGTGGCAAGTACTATACCACAGTACCACACTCCCTGGTTAATTTTAAGTTTTCTATCTTCTCTTTTTAATCTAAGAGAAATCTAAATGCATGTTATAGAATCATAAAAGCAGTACTGCAGGGGAATGCAACTTGTTTAATGTGTGTGTATGTATGTGCTTTCATGGATGTGTGTGTTGACAAATGTGCATCTGAATGCCATATATGGAATGATAATTATGCCTGAGAAATAATATTCTTAAAATTTCTGGCTTCTTGAATGAAATATCTAAAACATACATAATTTTCCTTACCTTTGAATTTAGAGCTTGTAAAATTGGTTAAAAAGCATGAATTTAACAGCATGAATGAGCTTTTTGTAAATGGAGAGATTATAAGAGTAGATATGAAACTGAAAGAACTGATAACTGAGTTTAATGAGGTGTAAGATGCAAAATCACCAAATAATAAAAAAAAGGAAAAAAATACTATGATTAATATCAGGGTTTCACTGACTTTGTAAACATTTAAAGTCTTTGTTTATTTGCTAAGTTTTATGGAATTATAATACATTTATTTATCTTAGTTTTTCAAGTTATAGTAGAATTCTGTAGTAAGTCTATATTTTTTGTGTTTGTTTCTGTTATTGCTGTTTTTATTTTTAGTATGGAATGTTTTATTAGTATTTCAAGCAGGTTACAAAGTATGCATTTGTTAAAATAATTCATTGAATTTAGGTTTAATTTCAATGTTTGATTTTGTATCTGGTAGATTTGATATTACTAAAATTATGAAACACATTATCTAACCCTAACCCTAACCCTATCTAAAAATTTATCAGGTTTTTTTTTTTAGATTCTTTAATTTATTGAAACAAATTTATAATGTATGTCCTTATCATTTTCTGGAATTTCATTCATATTTGTTAGAATGTTTTCCTATCAATTTCAAGTTTTATTGAAGTAGGTTTTCCCTTTTTTGATTTAATTTGTTTAAGAATTTGCCAAGGCTTCCGGGACCAGGTGCTGTCTGCAGAGTAAGTCCCAGTGCACTCTGAAGCAGGCGCATATAAAGTCTCCCTGCCACCATACCCACAGCTGCTATTGAGGGAATTTGCACGGCTACCCACCTTGACCTCCAACTGAGCAAACAGATAACTTCTGGGGTCTCTGAAGGACAGACTCAAAGCCTGCCCAGAGAGGTGACAGGAGGCACACAAGCCTGAGTGCCACAACTGACCAGGAGCCATCTAATCATGAACCACTGAAGCCATGGGCAAACGTCAGTGCAAAAAATTACATAATAATACAAAGAACAACATGGTAACTCCAGAAGAGAGTAGCGATCTTACAAATACAATTCCTGAACTGAGCAATGAAAAGGAACAGAAGGAAGCAACACCAAAAATTCCTTTTTGATGATCATCGAAGCTCTCAAAGAAGATATGAAAAATAGCTTTAAAGAGATAGAAGAAAATACAAACAAAAAATTGAAGGAGATGAACAAATCTATGAAAGAAACATTCCAGGAACTAAAAGCTGAAACGGAAGCAATAAAAAAGGCACAAAAGGAGGCAAAGATGAAAATAGAAAATCTGAAGAAAAAAAGCTGGAACCACAGATGCAAGCAAAACCAACAGAGTTAAAGAGATGGAAGAGAGAATCTCTCAAGTGGAAGACTCAGTAGCTAAAATAGATATACCAGTCAAAGAAAATAGTAAAACTAAAAAAGCCATAACTCAAAATGTTCAGGAAATCTGGGACACCATGAAAAGAACTAACTTGAGAATAATAGGAATAGAAGAAGGAGAAGAATACCAGCTCAAAGGCACAGATAATATTTTCAATAAAATCATTGAAGAAAACTTCCCTAACCTGAAGAAGGAAATGCCTATAAAGATATAAGAAGCTTACAGAACACCAAATACATATGACCCCCCAAAAAAGTCAGCGCGCCACGTTATAACCAAGCCACAAAACATACTGAAAAAAAAAATTTCAGAGCTGCAAAAGAAAAGGTCCAACTTACATAAAAAGGCAGACCCATCAGAATAACACCTGACTATTCAATGGAAATGAAGAAAGCTAGAAGGGCTTGGTCAGAAGTTATACAGATGCTAAAAGAGCATGGCTGCCAAACTAGAATACTATACCCTGCAAAATTATCAATCACCATAGATGGAGTAAACAAGGTATTTCAGGACAAAGTCAAACTGAAAGAATATCTATCTACCAATCCAGCACTACAGGGCATATTAGAGGGAAAACTCCAGCCTAAGGACCCCAGATACACCCACGAAATTACAAACAATCAATAATTCCACAGAAGAATACCATAGAGAAAGGAAATACAAAGAAGTTGCCACCAAAAATGGCAGGAAATATGAATCAATGGTCACTTATTTCCCTTAAGATCAATGGTCTCAACTCTCCTATAAAACGTCACACACTAATAAGATGGATACAACAACAGAAGCCATCCTTCTGTTGCCTACAAGAAACACAACTCAAACGCAACGACAGACACAGGCTTAGAATAAAGGGTTGGGAAAAGAATTTCCAGTCAAGCGGTCCTAAGAAACAAGCAGGGGTTGCAATCCTAATATCTAACAAAGAAGACTTTAAGCTAAAAGCAATTAAAAGGGACCAAGATGATCACTACTTATTCATCACAGAAAAAATTGGTCAAGAGGAGATTTCAATCTTAAATATTTATGCCCCTAATATAAGGGCACCTACTTACGTAAAAGAAACACTGCTAAAGCTCGAATCCCACATCAATTCTTACACCCTAATAGTGGGAGACTTCAATACCCCACTTTAAACCCTGGATATATCAACCAGACAGAGTCTCAACAGAGAAATGAGGAGTCTAAAAGAGGTTATGATGTGCGGCGAGCCCTGACCAGCAGGGAATAACACCACGACTCGAGGATCCTTCTTCAATCACAGTTTATTGAAGCGCTGCTTGGTTGAGGGAGAGCTGAAGGTGAGGGGCCCCGAGCACGGATGTCGGTGTGCTTATATGCAGGTCGTAGGCGTGTCTAGCTGGCCAGACAACGAGGCTTATCGGGATTGGTCAGCTGGCATTGCTAGGCAGACTGGCAGGCGGAAGAGTGCCAAACAGCATGGATGAGCTGATGTGGCAAACAACTTAGGGCGACGCCCTGAGAGGAAGCCGGCGCCATCTTGTAATGGCAGACAGTCGTCACAGTTCCCCCTTTTTGTTTAGAAAATAACAGAAAAGGACTTACTCCTGTTCAGGTCTCCACCTCATGATGCGTAGACTGATCGAAGGAGGCCTTAGCCAGCCAACACTCCTTCTCCAGTGCAATGGGTGTAAACCCTTGGAGGTGCAAAGGCAGTGAAGGACTAGTGGAGCAATAGTACAGTCCCTCTGGGTGCAATGGCATGAACGCCTCCAGGTGCAAGGGCACTGCACTATGCATCCCTGAGTACAGCTATCCAGGCTTTAGGGGAACTGCCTGCATCCAAAGCTGCCAAAGCCTTAGCAATCGCCATTTTTTTCACCTTACGCCTTCGAAATATCCGACACAGCAAAAACAGCGCCAGGACAACGCCCGCAGCAAGTGCACAACCGAACATGCCAACTCCCACCCACTCCTTAAACAGGGAAACTGCTGAGGTGATCCAAGAAGTCATTCCCTCCGCCAGGCTAAGGTCCACCCGTGTGGAATTAATGGTCACTACCGCCTGTCGGAGTTGAGCGAGAAGAGCATCAAAGTCTTGGGACCAATTGCCTGCAAGATGAAGAGATAGAGAGCGAGACAAATTTGCAGCCCTAGTATAATTATCATAAGGAACGCTGGTAATGCAAAGGGCATTAAATTTCCATTCACAGCCCAACTGGGCTAGTTGCCAGGTCATGTCCAGCTGTTCTTGGACAAGATCTATTCTTTGATTTACAATTAGT